>VUQI01028544.1:0-18801 GCA_015106735.1 Paratilapia polleni | reverse complement strand
AACATCCAAATATACCGGAGCTCAGACTTCTTGGACGGTCTGTTAGTCCAATTAACCGCACAGCAGCCATATTATTGGTCAGATAACTGCATTAAAAATGCTCCAAAAGGCTCCAACAGCACAAACACGGTCCAGAGGTCCAGTTCAGGGACTCCAGTTAGCTGAGGTGAAGCCTAGCAGACAGCTAGCAGCTACAGCCGCCTGTGTCGCCGTCCACCTGCCAGTCAAAGAGGCCACGCCCCTAATAATGCAAACTTTAAGCCTTAATACAATTTAAACAGGTGAGTTATAAACAGGTGTTCTGAAGGGGGAAATCAGCTACAGAGACCAAACAGTTTCTGTATCAGGCTGTAAACATGTTTATTTCTGCTGTAAAGTTGGACATTTTAACATGGGAGTCTATGGGGACTGACTCACTGCTGGAGCCTCTGGTGGACGTTAGAGGAACTGCAGGTTTGACTCTGGCTTAGTGTAGGTTGGGTCATGAGGTCACGTATTGACTTTCATCTCTGTTAAAAAAAAGTACTTTGAGAATACTCTCAGACTCTTGTAGCCATCTTGAAGAAATAATATTCAGTCTCCTGCATGATTTGAATAAATAACCTGAGTACAAGAGGATCGAGGCAGTCAGTGTTTCTGCCCTCCGGGTTAAAAACTTCCTCTTTCTCGGTTTTAGTTCACCTGCCAGTTCCTCACTCAGGTTTTCTGTTCGCTGTTTCTGCTGCTCAGCACTCTTTAAATACTCTGAAAATACTCTGGATACAGGTGAAGGTTTCAGTTTTCTCCTCGGTTTACATTTGGTGGCAGATTTGGTTTTTGTGTGGTGACCTGCACCGTTTCTCTCAGGTTTAACTCATCAGTTCTGTTAAGTCTGTAGTGGAGTTTTTGTTTTGAGGGGAGATTATAAAACGCGTTTCGGACGTGTCAGGTTTTTGTGACTGAATGGGTTTTTGTTTTTTCACTTTCCACTCACTGCTCTTCTCAGCTCTTTACTTTTCTTTTCGCTTTCACACCTCGTCATCATATCCTCTCCTTTCTCTCTTCTTGTTTCTGATTCTTTAATTTAGTTTCTCTTTAACTCATGTTGGAAAGTCCATAAAAATCAGAGCTTTTGCTTCCCTAAAGCGTGAAAAATCAGACGATCTGTGTGTGTGTCTCCGTCAGGACGAGCAGAGCTCGGTGGCCATGCTGAAGAAGCATCAGATCCTGGAGCAGGCGGTGGAGGACTACGCTGACACCGTCCACCAGCTGTCCAGCACCAGCCGGGGCCTGGTGGCTGCCGGACACCCCGACAGGTGAGAACTTTTTCCAGTTTGTCACAAAGGAAAAGAAGAAGGGAGGAGTGAAGCAAATGATGAGAATTGAAAATATCTCCTGCAGCGAGCGCATCGGCATGCGTCAGTCTCAGGTGGATAAGCTGTACGCCGGGCTGAAGGATTTGGCCGAGGAGCGCCGCGGGAAGCTGGACGAACGCTTCCGTCTCTTCCAGCTCAACCGGGAGGTGGACGACCTCGAGCAGTGGATCGCCGAGAGGGAGGTGGTGGCCGGATCGCACGAGCTGGGTCAGGACTACGAGCATGTGACGGTGAGTACAACAAACGCACGTTATTTTATCATCAGCAGGTTCTCGCCGTGCAGGCGCCTCTGTGGTTTTGTGTTTGAAATTAGCAATATAAAAATGAGTGAAAACCGGATGTTACGAGCACTCTGAAGGCACCACTTCGTTAGCCGGTGCTTTTCTTGGACCTGCACTGGGTCCGTCAGTCTTTTTCTTGTAGCTGGAATCATTGATCTTGAATCTGAGGGGACAGAAATTCACAGGAAATGCAGATTTAGTTTTTCATGCAGATAACCTGGCTGTTTCCTTTTTCTCTCCTCCTTCAGATGCTGCAGGAGCGGTTCAGAGAATTCGCCCGTGACACAGGAAACATCGGCCAGGAGCGCGTGGACGGCGTCAACAAGCTGGCTGACGAGCTGATCAACGCCGGCCACGGCGACGCCGCCACCATCGCCGAGTGGAAGGACGGCCTGAACGAGGCCTGGGCCGACCTGCTGGAGCTCATCGACACCCGGACGCAGATCCTCGCCGCCTCCTACGAGCTCCACAAGTTCTACCACGACGCCAAGGAGATCCTCAACCGCATACTGGACAAACACAAGAAGCTGCCGGAGGAGCTGGGCCGCGACCAGAACACGGTGGAGACCCTGCAGAGGATGCACACCACCTTCGAACACGATATTCAGGCTCTGGGAACGCAGGTAAGGTGTTTGTCCTTTTCTCTTTACTCTCACCACCCAACCAGTCATGGTAGATGTCTCCCCCTCACTGTATGATCTCTGTTTCTGTTTTTTTTTTTTGCCCGACATGTTTTAAACCACCCTGAACATTCCCGCGCTGCTTCCCTCGCAGGTCCGGCAGCTTCAGGACGACGCCGTTCGCCTGCAGTCAGCGTACGCTGGAGACAAAGCCGACGACATTCAGAAGAGAGAAGGAGAGGTGAGCTCCAGTGTCGGGCATCAGGACTGAGCTCAGTTCACTTTGACCTTTTAATCTGAATATGTTCACATTGTGTCAGAACACTTTTCAGTAGAAACCCTCGTCCTCCTCTTATGGACACATTTGAAATGAGCTGGACGCAGCGCTGATGTTATGACGTCACTTTAAAAGGCTGTCCGCCTCACGCATGCTGCACTGCTGCTGCACTAACACTGCACTGTTCCTCTGCACCTCAGAGCCTCTCTTAGCATTATAAAACTCTTTGATTTCAGTTTAAGAGTCATGGATCTTTTTAGATACATGTTAGCACAAGCTAAGGCTGTGCAAATAGTTTAATTCTGCAGTTTAAAATAATCCAGAGGTTAAAGGAAGCCAAACGGACAACTTCTCTAAATATGAATTTAAAAAAGCATTTAAAAATCTTACAGGGCATGGTCAAAATACTGGAAACAGGCAGATTAGTGTTATCATTAATGTGTTTTCTTTCTGAATCTTGTTTTTTATCCCTACTTTGTCTGATTTGTTATTTTAAGGTAAATTTTGCAGCTTTATTTGTGTTATTCCAGAAGGACAAAGGGTTCTCGTATGGGAGGGAAAAACCTCCCAAAATCTGTGTTCAGATTGAACCGTAGCGGCATCAAAGAGCGTGCATGCCGTCGCTGCCTGCGTGCAGCCTGCAGGCAGTAATCCGTGGCTCGCCGCTCTGCGTGAAACAAGAAGATTAATGTCTGGAAGCTGAGTCACAGTAACATGAACCACTTTAACAAAATGAAAAATAGATGGTACAGTTAAATGCTCCAAAACTTTACCAGCCTTTGAGGACACTTTTTGGACTCTTAAATTATATCTTTGTACATGCTATTTTCATTTTTTTTTTTTTTTTTTACTCAAGTCATGATTTAATCCCTTTTTATAATTGTGAAAAGCAGAAAAATGCAAATGTGCAGCAGTTAGACTTTCCTAAAAGCACATGGAAATGTTCATAGTGCAGGTTGAAATGCATTTTTCAATGAAATTTAATATCTTTATATTTTTACCTTTAGCGCCTTTGGTTACTGTTGCAGCAGAAGTTCGTAAAGTTCATAAAGCATGTTTTAATACAGTAGTAGCTACGTGTGCCCCAGTAGAGCTCTGTGTCTACCATAAAAAGTCATGTTTGGTTTTTTTTATGTGAATTGATTCTGTTCTTTCTACTCACTGCTAATCAGACACATGAAAGGACGAGCAGCCCCCTGCAGCTGTTGGTATTCAGCCCCAAACTTTAGCTTTGTTTTCAGGAGGCGCTCATCGCCTGTGAAACGTCCTTGGAGCGTGTAGCCGCTGTGGAAATGGCGTCATTATAAATCCAACTTCACCTGGCAGCTGTGTCGTTCATATCGGAGATTACAGCGTGAGAAACACACAGCTCTGCTTTGTTAGCAGGACGTTAACAGAAAACCAGACAGCCGTCTGTAATTTCTGGCTTACAGATATGTCTCTGACAAATGTCTTCAGACGCCTCAGCATCGTAATTCTGTAAACTCTCCACTCCTCATAAACACTTTCAGCTGAAACTGACATTTTTAGAAACACTGAGGAATAACCTTAAATTAAATTAGGATTTTACTTCAGCGTACAAACTAGAAAAGATACGTGCATACGCACTCCAAACAGGGGGCAAGGTGCTGGGCTGAAAACAAGCAGACCACAGACGGAGAAGTTGAGCAGCTCGCGCGCTGCGTGGCTCCAGTTTACCTGAAGCACCGCTGCTCGTCATCACATCCGAGGCCTTTACTCATGGAGTAGCTGTGTATCAGTGCTCTGAAGGCGCGTCAGCTCATACGGGGGGTGCATCGCCAGTTATGTTTGAGATAAAAGATGAACATGTGCAAAACGACCACCCGCTGACCAATCAGCTCTCAGGAGCTCCTTGAAGAAATCTAGATTCTTAGAAGGAACTTTATTCCTGCTTTTTCCTGTTGGCTGCAGGAAAACTTACTACTCTGTAAGTCTTAATATAGTAATATGATCCTAAACACGACCTTATGTGAAATGTCCAAGCTAACCTGCTCTTTTTTATTTTCTGACCATTCAACACGCCCAGGCCTGCAGCTGAAAGACTACACCTGAAACTGCACGCTGTCAGAAAACATCTGAGGAACTCGTTATTTTTAGGGAGAGTAAATTTGTAGTTGTAGTCTTAATGATAGAGCTGTAGTAGTGACGGTGTTTTTACCGGCTTGCCTTCAGACTTTATTCATGCAGAGCTTTTGCAGTCAGAGCACTTAAAGCAAACACATGTTCAGACAGTGTTTTCCTGTCTCTGCTGTTGAGTTGATAACCTCCTTCATGTGACCGCTAAGTGAAGCCAGATAAGGAGAAGATATCCTGGATATGTTGAACTGGCTTCACAGTGCAGGCCTCTGGTTTCAGATGAAGAGCTCGAAATGTCATGTTTTTCTTTTTTGTTGTTTTTTTTTGTGGTGCAGTAAACGGGTAAAACTGGAGCCGTGCACTGTGCGAGCTGTTGAGTTTTATGTGTATTTCACTTCAGTCCCGCCGTGCCGTGCTGAAGCTGTGTGTCTCCTAATAATCAGAGTGGACTGTTGATACTAAGCACTGAGTGTTTTTCATGGCGTTGTGTTTTGACCATTCCCTGTATGTCCGTTTCCCTGCATATCCTCCCTGTCCACCCAGAAGAGAAAGGGAGAGGTGAGACTCCGTTTACCAGAAACATTGGCTTTGCATCAGTCTTCATTTTGGCTGCAGTTTTAGGCTTTCTTTCCTCCAGTATTTGACTAAAATGTTGATAAACCGTAGTGACATTTTAGTCGTCTCCATGCAGCTCTGGCTTAGCGTTACCCGCAAACACTGGTAACATTTATTATTTTATCTGCCTCACACTGCGGTTTGATGGGTGGATTTATGCTCCAATAAGATGTAAACTCCACCCACCTGGGCCTCAGAGTGGGTTAAAACAAGTGCTACTCGTAGTTTGCAAATACAGTTTGGGTCTGCTGACTCAGTGAAGATGACAAACTGACCATTTTGGCCTCCAGCAGAACTTCTTTCAAACTAGTTTAAGATGAATTTGAAATGATTATAGCTGCACATGGTGGCTTCTTGCTTGTTAGTTGCAAAGTGTCGCTGCTTGCAGTCCTCTGCAGCCGTGTCTCCATCAAATCATAAGGAGTGTCTAAAGAGTCAGATGGCTTATTGATCAGCAGGGTCATCGAGCTTTGTAGGCAGTCATCCTGCAGACATTTACATTTACCCTGTACGAGCCTGTGTCCCAGAAAAGTAGTAAAAGGAAACAGCAGGCAGTGATTTTCAAAGCATTTACAGCCTGTATTCAGTTGAAAATATTACAAATGCAACATAGTGTAGTGGTTTACACATTTGGCTAAGCGAAAGATGCCCGCTTCAATTCTGGGAGGAGACACAAATCCCTTTGGGGTTGCGTCAGGAAGGCATCTGGCGTCAAAATCTGCCAAATCAACAGACTAAAGTAGTTTACAAATACAACATATCTTAAAAATATATACTTAGTTTGTGTTTGAAAAGCTTAAAAGTGAAGTTCTTTATCTTATCTTTATCTAGCATGTGCAGAATAGATTTTAGCAGTTTGATTTGAAATGTACTTAGACATGTAGATTCTGCACTATAAGCCCTTCAGCCCGCAGGCTTGCCTTTACTCGTAGGGTTGGCGGCACAAGCACGCAACTCATTTTTAAAAAGCCGTTTCTGCAAAAAGTCTAAAAGAGTTAGAATGACCAAACTGAACCTGAAACCTGCAAAAAAAAATAAAATATAATATGAATTTAGGGCTGCGTGTAAGTAGTTCATGGATTAAACTTAAAAACAAACTTTAAAAAATAAGCAGAGAGGTTCAGTAACTGTTTAAAAGAGCTTAAAAGTTCATGAATTGTGTTTCTCTTTAAAGCTTAAAGTGGACGCATTCTGCTTATTTCCATCTCCATGTTTTTATTCTTGGACTCTCCTAGAGCCGCTTTGCATGATTCACAATTCAGAATAATCCTTCTTTACCTGATACTGGGCCTTGGCGCAGCCCTCAAGTTCATCCTCTGTCTGAAACGAGCTGTTTTAGCTCCTCCCCCTTTAAGACACATTTCTTCTGATTGGCTGCACATGAATATCCCCTCTCTATGACATCATTCAGATCCAAGAGTAGAAAAACCTGTGATAAACTGAGTGTGTAGAGCAGTCTGCAGCCTGAGCTTTGGCCTCACAGGGATTACTGCACACACACTGAGCTCATTATTAGAAACTCTGATCATGTTTAATATGAACATCCAGCACTGGAACAGCAGATATATGACAGGAAATAAGAAGCAGAATAAATCCACTTTAAATACTTCTCATAGAGGGGAAAAAAGCGATATATCGCATTCTCTGAGTAACATAATGTTCTAGAGTATTAAAAGAGCCAGAGCTAAAGAGGTAATTATTGATATAAATCATCTGTGTTGCTGTGTTGCCCTCCACCTCTGTGGTGGATGCTTTCGCCTCTGCAGTCTGCACATATGAATGTGGCGTTTTTTGGGTTTTTTTTTTGTTTTTTTTTAATTTGCTATTATTCCTTTTTATTTGTCTCCCCGGCTGTTCCGCTCCCCTACAGTACAGCTGGACCCCTGCGAGACTAGATTGAGTCATAGTGTGTTAAAGAGAGAAGGATACCACCCTGTAATGACTTCAAGCTGTATGTGATTACTTCCTGTCCCTCTCTGATTCTCAGAGGCTCGGCCAGCTCGTTTTAGACAATACAACATAACAAATGAAACCAAGTCTTTATTTTGTCACAGGAGCCCAGCCTCTCGTCTCTGATTTTTGCTCTTTGTCGTCTCGCCCCCCCTTCAGGTCCTGGAGGCCTGGAAGAATCTGCTGGAGGCGGTGGAGGGCCGGCGGGTGAAGCTGGTCGACACCGGAGACAAGTTCCGCTTCTTCAGCATGGTGCGCGACCTGATGCTGTGGATGGAGGACGTCATCCGTCTCATCGAGGCTCAGGAGAAGCCCAGGTAGGAGGCGGAGCTTCCTGTCATCACCTTATCCCTGAGGAGTCAGTATTTAGAAACTCTGTCACTTCTCCAGAGGTTTACTTTACAGATTTATCAGAAATATTTCTCAGTTTTGGTGTTGTGGGGGTTCAAAGATCCCCCGTCTTTCTGGCTGTGCCTGTTTAAATTTTCAGAAATCAGAATGTGAGGCCTTCAGGTCCGTTCAGGGTGACGTTTGGAAAAGGCCGCTGATGTGGTGGCTGACGTTTCCTCGTGCTTGTTTTCAGGGACGTGTCGTCTGTGGAGCTGTTGATGAACAACCACCAGGGCATCAAGGCGGAGATCGATGCCCGCAACGACAGCTTCACCGCCTGCATCGAGCTGGGCAAAGCGCTGCTGGCCAGGAAGCACTACGCTTCAGAGGAGGTGGAGAGTTCACACATTTTCCAAAGCATTTAGAGCAGGTCTGCCAAACAGAAAACATCAGACAGCCGGATACTTTGCACAGTGTGAACGTTGCAGGGAAGCCATCAGTTATTGTTGCTGTGGTGATGCCAGCTGTGCTATACAGGGGTATAAATGCATCTTCAGATCTCGACAAGTTGTTTGAATCATAAAGATGGAAAATAATGTTCTTCAGTTACAAAAACTCAACGTGAAGGTTTCTTGACCTTCTGCTGGTGTACCTGTTATAACAGACTCAAAAACTGAGATATATTATTGAAATCACACCAGTTTATCTGAAGGCATCTCAGCCTCCTCATCATCTGTCTTGTAAATGGATCGCTCGTTAAATAAAGTCTTTCACTTGGGCTGATTTCAGCTTGATTTAAAAACTTCACTCTTCACTTTCTAAAATGTACTTTTTTAGACTTGCAGAAAGGGAAACTGGAAGGAGAAGGAGCCCAGCGATGTGGATTGTTTGTTTTTGTAGGATCTCCGTTTTTCGTAGACGGTCCCTGCACTCGTCTCACGTACAGAAGAGCCCGATGCTGTTTGTCCAACTCAGATAATTTTGATGAAAATGATCAGGAGTCGTTGTCTGTGGTCAGAAGGAAGCGTTGTAATTATCAGTTGTTAACTCCACAAGCTTGAATCGATGAATATCTTGAAGTCAATAACTTCCACGCACCCAAAGAGCTGCAGGTATGGCTCGACTCTTCACGGTGTCTCTGCAGTACGGAGAGCTGAAACGGTCAAACAAGAGCTGAGGCAGCAGCTAACTCATTCAGCATCTAAGTGATCTGTGCAGAGATCAGCTGCCACAACACTCACCTTAAATCAGGTTATATTGTCAGGCTGAAATTAGACAATCTGGCAACTTGAGTAACATCAGACAATCACACAAAATTTACTTATTTGTGTATTCCAATTATTCAAAGTGAAGTTTCCCAGGTGAAACACCAAAATGGGAGGCTGCTGGGAGACGGTTTTAAAATACGGGAGAAACCTCTGAAAAACAGGAGTGTTGGCAGGTATGACTTATCAAACCAGGCTGTATGTGGACCTGGAAGTACAGTGATTTCCATTAATTTGGAGTTTGAAATGATCTAAAAGTTCAGGAGTTTTAATCGATTCTGCCACCCAGACACGGTCACTACTGGTTGGTTCTTGCTGCACTCCTGTCTGTTTTTCTACTTTCAGAAGCATTTTAAGTGAATGTTTTTGCCGGTCCGATTAGACAGAAACATGTTAACACCAGCATGTAGGCCCCAGAGAAGAAGGGTTCGCGTTAATCCTGTCCAAACACGGCTTTCATATCAAATAGACCTGCATGTGGTTTCTCCTCCAGTTTCATCGCCTTCTGTTTCATAACTTTTAACATCAGTTTTTTGTATCTTTTGTTATCATCAGTCTGCCTTGTTGATTTCAAACCTCTCGTCTTTTGTACTGCATGACTTGCATTAGTTTTTTGCCCACATGAAGACATGTTAAAACTTTTTCTCCTCACAGATTAAAGAAAAGTTGCTTCAGTTGACGGACAAGAGGAAAGACATGATTGACAAGTGGGAGGACAGATGGGAGTGGCTTAGACTGGGTAAGATCTTCCATCCCTTTAGTTTACACTTGGAAGTGAGTCAGCGGATTAAATCTGGTCTGATGTGTGAATCTGATCCTAGTCCTGGAGGTGCATCAGTTCTCCCGGGACGCAGGTGTGGCCGAGGCGTGGCTGCTGGGACAGGACCCCTACCTGTCCAGCAGGGAGATCGGGCAGAGCGTCGACGAGGTGGAGAAACTCATCAAACGCCACGAGGCCTTTGAGAAGTCAGCCGCCACCTGGGAGGAACGCTTTGCTGCGCTGGAGAGGCTAACCACGGTGAGAGCGCACCAGAAGAAGTCTCAGTCACCAGATTAAATCTCAGGAGTGAAAAACCAGACGCTGAGTTTGTCTTTGTGCTTGCAGATGGAGTTATTGGAAGTGAGAAGAAAGCAAGAGGAAGAAGAGAAGAGGAGACAACCCCCGCCCACTGAGGCCCAGCCCAGTGATGCTGCAGCTCAAAGGTGAGAGCGTCCATCTGTGTCAGTTTCAGTCTGAACATCCACAATTCAACAGTCCAAAAACGGAGACATTCTGCTTCTTGGTTTTAATGATGTGGAGTCTTAGATAAAGCCTCAGCTCCTGAGGAGTCGCACTGACCGACAGGATGCACCTCATCTGTTCTTCGGTTTTGACAAAAGTCTGGTTTTCCTGGTTTTATAGCCATTATTGTGTTTGACTAACATGGAGGGATTTTCATTAGTTATTCTTCAGCTTTTAGCCGATCTAATTCTGAAATAAAAGAATTAAAAAGAACTGTGTGCTCAGCTTAGTTCAATTAACAAAACCTAAGAGCTGAATTGTAATCCTGATAATTCTTCACTGGCTCTGACTAAAACCTCCGTGGGAAGTGCCAACATTTCCTTTATCCAGGAAAAACCCTGATACTGTAAATGCATTTGATTCTCAATTCATTTGTTTTTTGGTCAGTAAATTGTAATAAAACTGGAAATGTTGGTGCTGGTGTTTTTGTATCATCTGATTTGCCCAACCAGCAGTCTAAACCCAGAGATTAAAAACAGAGAAACAGAATATTTCAAAGTCTGAAGTCTGCTGTTTATGCTGAATTTTTGGGTGAAAAATTATCAAGTCCCCAGTCGCCCAGGCAGAGACTGGTCAGCGACCCCCTGGAAACCTCCAGCCAATGTGTCAAAAAATGTGTATTCCCCAACCGGCTGGCGAGCGGTTGCTGGAGGTTGGTGGCAATCGCTGGGTGGCTTGGTCACAAAGAGGTATACACTGCTGCACCAAAAACCTTCCTGTGATTGCTTCAGTTGTCACCTATAATTTGGCAGTCACACACAGTTTGCATGGAAGACGCTGATTTGTCTGCAAACACTCGCCAACTACTCACCGAGCGATAGTAAAACTTGAAAAAGTGCGACACAAACCGGAAACGGAGAGACGTTCAGCTTCAAAGTAAAAGTTTTCCTTACCTCTGCAGCCAACACATTTTAAAAGGTGCAGCTTTTAGTTTGTAATTAAATGTTCACCGTTTCCAGTTTGTGTCACACTTTTCACAGTTTCACTGCCACCCAGGGAGCCGTTAGCAGGTGTTTACAGACAAGTTGCTGTCCTTCATGCAAACTACAGGCAACCACAGTAATCTGCTAGCAAGCAAAGCAATCACAAGGAGGTTTTCAGAGCAGCACTGTATACTTATTTGTGAACAATTTCAGCCAGCAGCCTCCACCAACCATTCGCCAAACAGTTGGGGAATACACGTTTTTCCTTAGCAACCTGTGGTTGCCAGATGGCCGCTGACCGGCCTCCAGGCCTGTGTGACTGAGACCTAAAATGACTTATAGATTAGTTATTTAGACTCTGCTGAAAACCAAACACAAGAGCAAACAAAAAGGGAAAATAACTTCATCAGGCCAGATGACGAAGTTTCAGTTTGCACAAAATTTAGCCAGCTAAGCAAGAATCATTTTTGTCTGGATTTTGCAGAAGAAAAAACGAAGTGTTGCATCCGTCATGTATCCAACTCTCTACATCCTTTGTGTGTTTGCAGGGCAGGCCAGCCGGCATCTCAGAACGGGCTGCCATCCGACCAGGAGTCTCCCAGGGTTAGTTACCGCTCGCCTGCCTACCAGAAATACAGCAGCACCCTGCAGAGTCGCAGGGCCGCCGCTGCACCCTCACACACACACAAAACACACCCTCAGCATATTTAATATAACCCCACATCACTGTATTTTATTTTCCTCACACACATCTTCAACATTTATTGTTTGCTGCTCCTTACTGATTAATAATGTCTTATTTTACAAGTGTAACAAGTTTAGCTTTCACGGTGTCACATGCATAATTTTGTTTTGAGATATTAGTTTACTCACTTTTAACAAGAGGCCTCTGAATCACATCTAATAGGCTCTTTTTAAAAAGCAGAGATGGGAAACAATGGGACTGATGTAATGTAGTCTTAATTTGGAAACTTACACCAACAAAGAGGACCAATCATTAGGTTATAGCTGTCACCAGCGTATCTGTCACCAAAGTAGCTCAAGTCCACTAATGAAGACTAAAATATGTCATGATGTAGATGTTAGATGTTAAAGCTTATTCAGGAATTGTGTTGAATAAGAAATATATGTTTTTTTTGGGAGAAAAAACATTTAATTTGAACCAAAAAACTTTGTTGCATTCCCTTAAACTTACCTGACATTCCACTTTGTTTAATGAAAGATGTCAGAAAAAAACAAAGGAAAGCAGTGCTTGTTCTTTAATTTACAAATGACACAAAATGGTGCATATCCCCATTTGGAGTGAGTGTGACTACAGAAATGATGCTTGGGACCACAAACACACCCCTACATTCACAAGAACAAGCCAGCACCAATGTTTTTATCCATCCCTCCCCTCATTTTTCTTTCCCTTTCCTTTCCTTCTTCCCTCTGTCTCTCAGCTCGACACTCCCGTTATCCTCTCCCCTCAGCTCTTAATGTTCCTGCTAGTTTATGTCATCATATATAAACTCACCCTGTGGAATATGAACACCTGAGGAGGACACAAACAGAATAAATCTGTCAGTACACAACCCAGAATCAGCTTTTAAAGCTAAAAAGTTAAAACATTTGTTCCATTGTGATAGAAGATATGTATTTTGGAATGTAAATCATGGTATCATCAGCATATCGAGACATACATTAAAACAAAAAATGTGAAAAAGACATCATAAATCAATCATGAAAACATTGAAATATCTTCTGAAACTGATTCAGATAAAGACATTCAGATAAACCATATCTCACTCTTTTTGTCTTACAATAAAACCTTTTAAGCACCTTGAAGTTTACTTTGCATTGTCAATCTGTATATTAATCCCAGTTGTAAATACATTTTAACATAAGATGGTAAATTATACATTATTTATCCCAAAGTTGGTAAATGCATTTGTTATAGGTGGTAAATATTGTGTTAAACAGAACAAATACCTTAAATCAGTTGAATAGCAAATAGCTCAGTAAAAGGGAATAAAATATGAACAAATATGGTTAAAAACTAATCTTGAATCAAAATAAGTACAGTAAAGTATACAAAAAAATAAGTAATATCATTTTATAAGAAAACACAATTATAAATGCTCACTAAATGTAGAAAAACAGCACAGCAAAGACCGGATGACATTAAATTTTATGTGTTTATAAGCACATATGAAGTTATATTTCAAACTATGTGTTATTGATTACAGGGGAAAATTCTTTAAGTCTATACTAAGTCCAAAATAAAGGGAATAATAATATAATGCATAAAACTATAATTTACCTGCAGGATTTAAAATTGAACTCTAGTTTACTTCTGGTACTTTTTTTTGTCTTTAAAAACTCACTCTCCACCTTCACTTTCTGAAATAAATGCAAGTAAAAACAAACCAGAGGCAAGCCCATAACTTCCATTTCATTTTTGAAGTTTCATTCATGTTTTTACTTGAACTGTTTAAAGTACGATTCATTTGTCAGAAAATCTTTACAAATAAGTAAAGTTAATACTTTGGCATACACTCAGTGGCCACTTCATTAGAAACACCCTCACACTCTAATCCAACACCAATGTCGTATTTACACAGTGACAGCAAAACTAAATTAACAATGAGCTAAAATAAAAGCTGTCTATATGCAGATAAACATAAAATAACATAAATAAAAATTGGCAGGTTTCTTGTAAACTTTTCTGTAGGCTGATAGCAATGCTTCCACCTCTCTTTCTAGCAGAGATACCTGCAGTCTGCAGGGAGGAGTATAAAGATGGCAAAGCATTTACTCCACTACATTTATTTTAAAGCTTTGGTTGCTATTTTTTTCTTATATAGATTTATAATTTAAAATATAAATCTTGTAATACATTATGCTATATTCTTATAGATCAATATAGCAGTTTATAAAATAATCAAATTAAAATAATTAAATTGGCTTTTTTGTGGCTTTTTTTTGTTTTTTGTTTAACGCTGACTTGTAGCAAAGCTCTTGTTTGAATTGTGTACCTAATAAAGAGGCTGCTGGGTATATGTTCAGTGCTGTTCCATGCATACAATCATTACACATACAGTCCATTTTTAAAATCATTAAACAGACTCATGTAAAACTGATTTTCCTGCATTTACAACCATTCAGACCCACATGTCCCACTATGTGAGTGTTTTACTCTCCTGACTCTTCTCATTGTATTTATTGGTGTTGTATCACAGTAACACTGTTTCCTGTCAGTTGTTTTCATGGTTTATTGTTGTCATTGTTTCTTTTTGCATGTCGATCCAGCTCTTTCAGTCATTCCCTGACTAACACACATTCCCAATAAACCCCGTCAGAACCAACCAGTTCATGTGTTATCCATGTACAGTTTTCCCTTCTCTCTCCATGTACACTGTTGGTGTTTTTTGCATGCTGTCACTATCATTTACATTTCAGTTGGATGTTCTGTTATATTTCTGTATCTAATGTTCTTCACCAGAGTTCATCCTGGGGCTTTTCTTTAAGTATATATTTTATTTTACATATCAGGCTGGTTTTAATGCCATGGATCATAGTCAACAAAATGTAAAGAAAAATAAGCAAGACATTTTCTCTGGTTTGGAGTGGAAAAGCAGTTTTGTCAGTGATTGTTGGTTTTTATCCCGTGACAAAGAATTTGCGATAAGCAGCTTTACTGCTGCAAACTGAAAGAAAAGAAGAAAAATGGTCAAGTCTCAGTCAACACTGAAATTAGCCCCAAAACTAAAATACTACTTCTGTAGACCTGAAGCAGACTTGGAGGAACAGCTCCACCAGGCATTCAGATAGGCCACCTCAGTTAGATAGGCCAAATTCGCCAGAAAATGTTCCTAGTTCTAAAATTAGTCTGGGCTTACTGATTTGGGGTATAAAACTGGACTTAATGTGTACAGTCTCTACCCAGGTTTACTGATCTTATCCATTAAGTTGCTGAAATTTAGCTTTTATGTACAAGTCAAATCTTTATAAGGCACTAAGTAAGGCAATGAGGTCTATCATGGAAAATAGGTTATGTTCAAGTTCAAATGGTACAACCTTGTAAGCAGAAGGTTTTATTCCAGCTAGAAACATGGGTTTTGGGAGACAGAAGCTTTGTGTACGGCCATCTTAATTCACAATTCAATCAGACAGTTTTTAGGACATAAAATGGCCACTGGGATTTGTTTAGCTTTTCAGTCATTCAATGAATGTTCTCAGGAAAGACTGCTAGCTTAAATATAGATAAAAGTGGTACAAACTGGTCTCCAGGTTGAATGAATGGTAGGAAATCTTAAGTTAGACCTCCTAGTTATGGTCCAAACTTTGATTGTCCTTCAGTAAGAGTTCATAGAATTGATCCAAGCCCTAACAAGACCTACAAACCTCTAAGAACTGGTCTAGTATTTGACAGACTTTATCAGGCTTTAAGTTAAAGTTCTCAGGAAAGACTGCTGTCTTTAGATAACCAGATGTAGGTTATAGCACCTACATCTGGTCCAAACTTTGACCAGAGTTCCTAGCATTGATCCAAGCCCTAACAAATACCTCTAAGCACCGGTCTAGTGTTTGACAAGTGAAAACGTAACAAAACTCTTAAGTACAAGCTCTGAGGATTACTCAAGCCCAAAAAAAGCTCCCAGGATCAGTTTAGCTCTTTCTGAAGTCTAAATGAAAGCTCCCAGCATCGGTCCAGCTCTTGCAGCCCTTCACTTAAAGCTCCCGGGATCGTTCAGGATCGGTCCGGCCTCCGACTGTCCATTCGTCCATCCCCTGAAGAGCTCAGTAACAGGGTAATAAGCATCCGGTTGGAGTGGGTGTGGTGTGGAAAAAGTCCAATCTGTTTTGATACTAGGCCAATCGCCTTCTCCCTTCACCAACAATGATGCCCAGTAATGATTTCCAAGCAATTTTGTCGATAATTGTTTGAGATTTTTTTTCTGTTTTTTGTTCTTCCCTTTGCTGGCTTCTCCCTCTCCTCGTCTTTCTTCACACTCTCCTTCATGTTGTGTGTTTTTGAGTGGTGTTGGGATTGTGCATGTCGTAAAATGTATAATCAGAGCACGTTTGCAGTCTGTGCCTTTAAAATGCGATGCAAATGTTTTTCTAATCACTACTGGAATCCAGCTCAGCTCACAACGCTAAAAATAAAAGCTTAAAACTGCTTTAAAAGGCTGATGTAGCTGATGTCACTGGCTTGATGGACCAATCAGAAGTCTAGATTAGTTGTGTTGGTTTTGAGCAGCGTTGTTGTAGGTGAGTTCAGAGGTAGGGAAATTTCCAAACTTGGCATTGGTTTAATAGATGGTTGCTATGTTGGTATTTATATATTGTCAATAAAATACATTTGGACAAAAACCTTTTTAGAGCTGCAACACACAAGCAGGTTTATCTGCCACTGTTTTAATAATCAGTTAGAAAAGTCAGTTGGTTTTAAAGAAAAAGTAAAAAGGTTTTCTGTTCTTTGCCATTTATGACAATAAAACAAATATCTTCATATCTTTTGGACAGTTAATTGGACAGCATTGTATTTTTTAATATTTAATGTACTGACTGTTAAGTTGCAGCCTGATTAAACCATTAAGGTGGACCTGTTCTGCTCATGCTCAGGTGAGCACAGGTTACGAGCTGACATGTTAGTGTAAATTCAGGAGAAGCTTCCAAAGCAGAACATTTATTCGTTCTGGTACCAGGTTTTGGGTAAGTTTAAAGAATTTGAAACCATCTACACAGCCTGTAAGTCTCTGCTCTGCATGCTGCAACTCTGAAAACTCTGATTCACAGCTTCTGTTTGCCTCAGACATTTTTCATACTGTGGGAAAGCCTCTTTCTTTTTTCTCCTCTGACTCTTGTCTCTTTTTTCTGGTTCCAGGAGAACGTCGAAGGGGCTGAAGTGGTGAACGGGGTGTCGGAGCCCAGCCCCGCAGGGTCTCCGGGGGCATCTCGCAAGGGCAAAGCCAGCCAGGCGGCGACCCTGCCGACCAAAACCCAACAGGACGCCCCCACGTCTCAGCTGGAGGGCTTCCTGCACCGCAAACACGAGTGGGAGGGGCACAACAAGAAGGCTTCAAACAGGTGCGAATCACCTGGGGATTCTCTGCAGACACATGGAAATAACTTAAGATTTATCTCATGCTTATGTGCTATTGTTGCATATAGTTAAGAGATGACAGATGAATGGGACTGTTTGTCAGACAGGTGATTTTTAGATACTGATAATGCTGCACTGTATCCCTGCAGGTCGTGGCACAACGTATACTGTGTGATCAACCTCCAGGAGATGGGTTTCTACAAGGATCAGAAGAGCGCCAGTCAAGGAATTCCCTACCACAGCGAGATTCCCATCAGCCTGAAGGACGCCGTGTGCGAGGTGGCGCTGGACTACAAGAAGAAGAAGCACGTCTTCAAACTGAAGTGAGTGTCAGGTTGAAGGATAAAGAAATCTTTACCAGGGTCAGAACAGTCGGCAACACTTAAAGGAAATGAGACAAAGCTTTATTTATACAGGACATTTCAAACACAGAAGCAGTTTGAGAGAATAAAATATAAATGAATAAAAAATAGATTTTTTTTTTCATTTGAAGTTGATGTTTTCAGTCTGCTTTTGGAAAATAAGCACAGAAACTGAAGGTGAACCCTGAATAAACACAAAAGCACACAGGAAACGCACACACACAAAAGACTTCTTAAAGGTCTTTTAAACAGAAAGTTTGAACTTCCTGTAAATATTCATTCGTATGTGTTCACCTCCACAGAATCACTGACGGGAATGAGTATCTCTTCCAAGCCAAAGACGACGTAAGTATTTATAAAAAAAACACCTTATAACCTACACTGTTTTTTCCTCAATATTTTGGTGCATTTTGGTGCATCTATAACCAGTTGCTGGTTATAGAAGAAGTTGCTGCTTGTACCCCTTTGAAAATACACCTGTATCCTCTGAGGTGCAGGTACCCCTGGTGCTGTCACTGTTATAAACATGTGTGAAGTTGTGATGGTTTTATAGAATACACCTGTTACAGAGATGTAAGTGCTTCCTGTATCCTCAGCTGACTCCTTCCTGCCTCTTTATTTCCTTCTTTTCGTCTTCTAGGAGGAGATGAACACGTGGATCTCGACCATCACCGCTGCCGTGTCGAGCGAGAAGTCTGAGGTCACTCCCAGCAGCCACAGCACACCCGCCCCCGCCGCACGCGCTCAGACGCTGCCGGCCTCCGTCGCCACAGCAGCTGCCGAGTCAAGCCCGGGCAAACGAGAGAAAGACAAGGAGAAACGCTTCAGTCTGTTCAGCAAGAAGAAATAGACACTCTTCTTCCCCTCCTCCTCCTCTTCCTCCTCCTCCTCCTTCCTCTGGTGCTGTTTGGGGTCGCTCCTCATCATCAATCAAACTTTGGTCAAATGTTTGTTGAAGATGTCTTGACTTTTCTGCTCATAGCAACTGTCATAACCAAGAGTTGATAGATGAAGTGCTTAAAATGTAATTACACTCATGTAACCCAAAGCGTTGCCACATAATGTAATTAGAGAATAACAATTTTAACATTTGCAGCAGTTGCTATGTCAGATCACATCCCAAACAGCCTGTCTTTCTCTTCTTTCTTCCTCCTCCTCCTCGTCCTCTCAAAGCGTGACTCCAGCATGCAAGCTCCGAGCCAAAACTCCACTCTGTGCCTATCAACCGTCCGGTCCGGCTCAGAGCTCCAGTACAGCTCCAAACACTCACCACCTGCATCCTCTGTTCCGTTTTTCTAAGATAAGGAGCAGGAAATGATTAAAATCGTACTGAAGTGGTTTAAAAAGGAGGGG
>VUQI01028543.1:0-14075 GCA_015106735.1 Paratilapia polleni | reverse complement strand
AGACTTTGGAGTGGCCTAGTCAAAGTCCTGACCTGAATCCGATTGAGATGCTGTGGCATGACCTTAAAAAGGCGGTTCATGCTCAAAAACCCTCCAATGTGGCTGAATTACAACAATTCTGCAAAGATGAGTGGGCCACAATTCCTCCACAGTGCTGTAAAAGACTCATTGTCAGTTATCGCAAACACTTGATTGCAGTTGTTGCTGCTAAGGGTGGCCCAACCAGTTATTAGGCTTAGGGGGCAATAGCTTTTTCACACAGGGCCAGGTAGGTTTGGATTTTTTGTTTCCCTTAATAATAAAAACCTTCATTTAAAAACTGCATTTTGTGTTTACTTGTGTTATCTTTGTCTAATATTTAAATTTGTTTGATGATCTGAAACATTTAAGTGTGACAAACATGCAAAAAAATAAATCAGGAAGCGGGCATTATACATTATACACCACTGTATAACGGTTTAGGAAACTATACAGGGTCCTTAGTGAAGCTGGGCAACATCAGTGATAAGGTTATCATTTCTTAAGGCTGCAATAATAAATGGTGGGATGCTCACTGAGACACTTTATGCCTGCTAACTCTCCAACATATCAGGCTATACTTTCACCAGAGGTGTAGTCCTACTGGAGCGCACCAGAGTGACACTGCCACTTATTTTTCCCAAGAGTCAGGAGAGGAAATAAAATATGCACGGTTAACTTCAAATTCAGTTGTCTACTCAGTTGAGTATTTCATGCAAGAAAGTTAATAAAGACAGAATGAGTGGTCAATCATGGTATTTAGGGCCAGCACAAAACCCTCTTTTGGTGTCAAAAATATACTTTCGGGATTTACCAAAGAGGCACAGTCTCAGTTTTTTGACTGAAAGCTGTGTCAAATTGGCGTGATAATGCACTGACAAAAATGCACACAGGGGAGTGGAAAGTTATTTGGGTGATCTAAGAGTGAGCTAACTTATATACAAAGACCCAGTCAGTTCATCTCAGTAATTACCTGCCAAGAGCAGTGCAAATTAGTGGCTCAGAAACTAGCGCTTCTGATAAGGGAGTGCGAGGGAGCGATTGATGTCCTAATACAGTGTAAATGCAGGTTTTACATATGTTTCTCTCTGAAAACAGTGTGGCAGTTAAGATAAATGAGAGGAGGCTGAAGCAGAATCACTATGGTTTTCTATAAGGGTGAATTCGTATGATAGAAGTTGCTGGGGACTGTGTGGGGTCCTGAGGATTGAGACTCAGGTGGAGCGCAGGATTTATCCAGAGGAGCGCTCCATTATTACAAACTATTCCACCATATAAACCTGAAATCTGTGTGTAACAGCTGACCTGTACCGCATGTAGAAGAACAACAAATATTATTTAGTGTCAGATCATGAGCCATCCCTATGTTAATGAAGGTGCTGTTACTGTGCCATGTGCGTAAATGTGCGTATCACTCTTGGTTTTCTGCAGGCTGTGTGAGGGTGCAGGAACTTATTAAACTCAACATTACATATTTTAAGATTCAGACATGATATGACACACTAACACAGTCACATTAACAGCTGCATTTTGACTGACATTTCAATATGGTATGTATGGCTCAGATAGAGAGAAGTTAATAAAAGAATACATGAAAATTGCTCTGTGTATGCATTGCTGAGATGTGCCGAGATGTTTCAATTATGTACTGAGTCTCCATGTAGAAATGCGAGTAAAAACCTGAAACATAGTTTAGTTCAGTTCATTTCTGCTCAGATTCAGTAAAATACTATTATTATTACTAACTGACTATTAACTATCACAACAAAAAGACATGTTTTTTTCAGCGTTAAATTTAGGGTTAAACTGCATGCCGCAAACCTTAGTAAATCACATTTGTATGATTCATTTAAATATTCTTCATCCAAAATTTGGAGCTGTGAAAGACAAACTCCTAAAACTATA
Organism: Paratilapia polleni; assembly: GCA_015106735.1. Taxonomy (NCBI): domain Eukaryota; kingdom Metazoa; phylum Chordata; class Actinopteri; order Cichliformes; family Cichlidae; genus Paratilapia; species Paratilapia polleni. The sequence continues at coordinate 12,152 of VUQI01028543.1, read as the reverse complement.
TAAACAATAAGGCCAGCCATCAAAATACATCCACGCCTTTCAGTCTTAAAACTGACGCTGCGCCTCTACATTAAATCCAGACAGTAACCTTTTAATGCCAAAAGAGGGTTTTGCTTTGGTGCAGATCATTATCAAGCTCGTGGTCACAGTTACTTTTTCAGTTGACCTCATTAAATATGTATTTGTAGGAGTTTCCCTTTCAGAACGCCACAGGGGAGCCACAATACAAGATGGATGCAGGCTATCAAGATATTTTTTTAAAGTGAGCCAGTGGATTTGCAGCATTTAACATGTTTAGTCAGAAATCGGTCTATAATGAACACAAGTACAGTCGTCCAGCTCTGTAACACTACAAATCACTTTCTGTAATGTTATGATATTAAAATGTCTGTAAAAATGCTGCAATTAATGGGACTCAGAAAGATAGGAAGTGTCTTAGATTAATGACTGAATCTTACAGTATGTACTGCTGACTTTAATAAATACCTAGCATTTCATGGCATACAAAATAAAAATAAAAATCAATGGCAATGTGCACAGACACATTTGCACATACAACAGGCAGGGTTACTGTGTAACTACAGTATGCGTACGGGTCAGGATCTGACGGTAAATAAATAAATGTTTTGTGTTTCAGATTTCAGGTTTATATGGTGGAATGGTTTGTAATAAAGCAGCCCTCCTATGTATGAATCCGGCCTCCACCTGAGCTGTCAGATATATCTATAACTCTGATGTTAACTCTGTGAAAAGCAGTAGAAATCAAAATTCACCAGAGAGTACATGAGGAAAAGAGATGGCATCAATGTTAGAGAGAGAGGGTGAAACTATCCCACAAGAAACAATGAAAAACAGAGAGAAGAGAGGAGAGAGCTGTAAGCAGTATGTAAGAACTGATGAAGGTGGTGAGACAGATGACTTTATACGTTCTTAAATTCAGTCTGACATTTGATCCCTTTTGTTTAGTTATAGTTGAATAATGTAAACCTACAACTGTGATGAAATAGCCTTAGAAACAAGTCAATCGGGTGTGTGATTGTGGGTGTGTGCACGATCTAGGTGCTCTGCTACTTAAACAAATAGCACAACACTTCTGACTCTCACCATTACCGGAGTCCGTGGTTTTGCTGTATGATGCCTTTATTTTGCAAACCTTCCTCTTCTATAAGCTGTTTCCCCCTTTCCTGCTGAGAAGGGACAGTCATTATATGCACCACCACCAAGATTTCATTAGGTGAAAGTAAGTAGGTGTCATTTGAAGTGTTTTATAGATTGTCACTTTCCCTTCTTAAAAATAATCCTTGGACAGCAGTTGAGTTCAATGGCACATTCAAAAAATCGTGTCAGTACTCTTTAATAGTATAGATGGTATTTTGATTCATTCATCCAGGATGGCATAACTCGCTTGTACTTCTACCATTTCTTTTGTACCTCTGAAAGAATCCAGTGCTTTAAATTTACAGAGTTACCAAGAGCTGAATGCTGTTATTTTTTTCTGCAATGAGATCCAGAATAAGATCACTAAATAAAACACTTGTGCTTTTCTCCACTTCTCTGTTTCAAATTCAGTGAAATTGTACTCTTTCTTTGTTGTCTAAACTGACATGTCCAATTTTGAGATTTTGTCTGTCCAATGTCTACATTTGTTTACCAATTGGAAGGTCAGGGTTGGATCCCTGGCTCCAGTCTGCATGTCGAAGTGTCACTTGGTAATACACAGATCCTCAAAGGGCTTGTGATGAGTCCATCGGTGTGTGCACAGTAGATAAAACCACTTCAAGTTCATACAGTAAGAAAGTTGTTGTGTGAATGTGGCTTTTATTGTCAAGTAAGAGTAATTCATTATCTAAACTGTTGCCAATTAATTTTCTCCCATTCAACAAATCACTTAATCCAATAGTTACTTTTAAGTCCTGCCCTTTTCTTGATTTCTAAAATGCATTGTTTTGTTTGGAAACCTTGGGTCCACGAGTGTGTACTACGAAGCCAGATTAATGGCTTAGTGAGCTATGTCAAGCTTAAAGTCAGAGTTTTCTGTGTCTCGAAAGTGGATCTCTTTTTACCTGCCAAATCACCATGGTTACAGGCTCTTTTAACCTGTAACGGTGTTGCATTTTACAGGTTTACAGGTTGTTATATTTTTTATGTTCCTTATAGATTTTTAATCACCATTTTATCATATGATCAGATAACGTCTCTGACTGGAGTAGCCGGCACTCACAGGGATAATTTTGTGTGGAAGAAGAGTCCCATGACCTGTGAAACACCCCTTTTCATCTGAGCACACACAGAGCCTGAGCAGAAAATTAACCACCTTCATGATAGCCGTTATCTCCGACTGGGGTTTTATGTTTTGTTGAGCCAGCTAAGGCAAAGAAAGCCTGGCTATGGTGAACTGTTCATAGTATACCCCTCTGATAGTCATGTGTTTACTTAATCAAGTACCACACATCACAACAGCATTCCCTGAGAGTACCAGCGTTCCCCATACAACAGTTCACCCTGCCACACCCCAAAATGGCTCATTCTTGGAAGCAGGCAGTATTAGGCAGGTTTGTATGTTTCAATAGGGGGCAGCAGGCCAGTTTAGGAGTGAACACTCAAGGCAGTTTATTTATTTAGTTATTTTTTATCTATTCACTCTTGAGTCTGCTTCTCCATTATCTGCTGTGACACATTTTTGTTGCTGATGGAAATCTCATCAATCACCTGAGTACTGAGTATTGAGTTCCAGGTGAAATGGATGGCATGGTCACTCCACCCTGCAATACATTCCACTGAATTCAAAATGTTAGTGAAAGAGAAAAGCTCATAATGTCTAAAAACAACCACTGAAATGATTAAGACATTTTGTGTACTCAGATACTGTAATTACTTAAACATTTCTTAAATTTCCTTCTTAATCTTAAACTTGCTGTGGTATTTTCATATTGTTGGAATGCTGCATGCTCAAGGTCTGAAGATAAATTGAATCTAAAAACTAAACAAGCCTACAAGGTTATTTCAGTTTCTCTCTTTATTTGAGAAATCACTTCAGGTGGCATGACAACAATGAGTCTTTTATTGCTCTGGATGTCTCCGGATGAGAACATCTGTTAGTTTGAGCAGACCTTGATTAAATGAGGAATTAACGCAGTAATATTATGCATGTCTCTTTGCTTTGAAGTTATTTAGGGCCTCTACAAGTGTAAATTTTAGATGTAAGCTGACAGGGTTTAGGGGTTTAGGGATTTTCCTGACAACCCATTGTTTCCTCTGCAGCATCTTGTCTTTTTGTTGGAGGCCTACTTGTGGTGAAAACAAGAGCTTCTATAAAAAGAAATTTAAAATAATTTTTAAACTTTCTTTTCCTCGTGTGTTACTGTAATGGAGCTGATTCTTCTTCAGTTAAAGCATCCCTACAGATGTATTGTTCTTAATAGAGTATACCATGAAGCTTCAGAGTGTAAAGAATGGTTGACATTTAACAGCATAATTATTTCTACTCATGTTTCTGTTTGTAAGAGGTAGAGTACAATTTAGTGACATAACATAAATTAGAGTTGTGTTGAAATTCTACAACTGCACAACTGCTGCCTAAGCCAGGCCAAACAGGTATTTTTTTTTAAACACACCCATTTTGAATCTAGACACACACACACACACACACACACCACTGTCTCCTACTCTAGCTGTGCAACAAAACGTTGTATATAGAGGTAAAGGCTTGATTTTTGCACTCTGTGGGGAGCTGCTGATCTTCTCAGAGTTCTGTAAATACTCATGATGACCTCATGCATGACTTCTATTCTAATTTTGTGGCACTGTAGAAAAAAATAGTTCTCCAAGTCCCCCAGCAAGGAAAATATATCTCACTCCAGCATCCAGTGAACTAACTCTGGATGGAGGCAATGTGACTTTATTCACAGCCTCACACATGACTCACATTTGAACTGCTACATCCATTTCTGTGTGACTCAAAAAGCAGCTTTAATAGAGACAGGAGTGCCTTAAATCTTCTGTCCATATCACAAAGTACAAAATAGTACTCTTGCAAAAAAAAAAGAAAAAAAAAGACTTAGACTGTAAAACAAATGTTCCCGAAGTAGCAATCAATACATTTTGCAGAGTTACAGAACTTGTCTTGCTGTAAAAGAAGATTTTATAACTGTATATTTTATCTTATACATATACTGCATATTTTCTATGTGGGAAGAATGCAGCATGCACCTTTAATTGGACAAGTCACTTTTAATATGCAATACATAAAAACATCACATTAGAGGAGTTATGGAGACTTAGTCTGACACAAAAAGCTTGGATGTCATCATGCACAATGATTTAAACTGCAAGAATGTGCTTTCCTACCTGAGGAATATTGCAAAAGTCAGACCATATCTCACTTTTCCTGATGCAAAGAAATTGATGTACACATTGGTGCTCTCTTATCTAGACTACCGCAGTGCCCTTTTCAAAAGAAGGAATACAGTGAACGGGCTTCACCTCACACAAAATGCAGCTGCCAGATTTCTGTTTTCAACAGAGGTCATATAATCGCACGCTGCTCCTACTTAAACATCTTATTATATGAACATCTGACATCTCACAATACTCTTAGATTCATTAGGTCATTGTGAACAATGCCTGAGGCTTCCTTGCATATGAACTGTGGAGGCAAAATATCCAAAATATCTGGGAGGGTAATTCTGCAAATGTATTTATTTTTTAATTAATTTAATTAATCCATATTTGGTATTCTTAATTATATTAATTCTTTGTATGATTTCTATTCAACATTATATGAAAAAACCTGCTGATGGCTTGTTGAAGTATTTTTATATGATAAGAATAAATGTATAGATATCCATAGTAATATTACTTGTTTATCATCTTCACTTTACTTTAAGTACCTGAATTTTTATTTGACTTATGATTATTATAACACTTTGACAAATTAAACAAACAGCCTTTTAGACAAGAAGTCAATTAGGTGACTAGCACCTTTCGATCTACTAGCTCTATCAATAGATACTTCACTTGCAAACATGTAAATTTTGATGATGAACATTCAACGAGGTAAAATGTAATTTTAAAGGACTTGCTTATTCAGTGCAGTTGGCTTTCCTAACAAGGCTAGGTGCCTTAACAGACAAGCAGATGTTAAAGCAATTTTCTAAACACAAGTACAGATTTAATTCTTCCAGCTAGTTGACAGCAGTTCGTTTAAACTACCTGATTACCACACACTGGGCAGGTGAACTCTCAGGTAAAGGTTATTTTTTTTTTATTTATTAATTTTTTTTGTACTGGCACCCAACTTGTGTTTGGAGTAATGCACACTTTTAGGTGATACTTTATTGCACTCTTTGTTTCTTCCTCATGCGTTCAATGTATTCTATTGTCTAAAAGCACTCATGCTTGTTTTGAATTGCAGCATTTTGAAGTGCAGTTTGACAACAGCAGCTCTCCTGTTACCTTTAGAGCTACATTCCCTGGGTGGCATTTCTGACAATCAGAAGGTGATGAAGGTATACTCAGCAACACATCAATTAAAATAAATTGCTACTGATATTGTTATTGGACTTGGACTGCATCTAGTTAAGTCTAAATGACTCCTGAATCACAATAATTTTAGAGCAATATCATTAGTTTCACATTAGTTCTGTACCATCTATCTGAAACCCAGCTTGTTCTGCCTTAGTGACTTTGTAAAACCCCAGTGGTTCATAACACTGAAGCAGCCAGAGAGATAATCAAATAATTATAAATGAGAAACGTTACACTTCGTTATGCTTCTCTTTGATAAATGCACTGCCTCAGTTTTTCCATGACAAATTACTTTATATCAGAGGCTACAGGTTGTTTCATGTATATTTAGCTTTGATTAACACTGTGCAGAGAATGGTACATGAGTTTACAATTTAATTTCCTGCACAGTCACGAGTCACTGTTTTGATTTGTATTCAGACACTTATCAAAAAATGGTCTTTTCTTAATAGTTTGTCCACATTTGACACCGCTGAAGGACAACTGTATTCCTTAGAAGTTTACTTGCTCTGAGGTTTAGCCGACAAGAACACATTTACATTGTAGCATTTTTACAAACACAGTAAGAACTGAATTCTCAGAATCAACTCGGAAAAGCTGTCGTGATCATGTTTGATTATACTTGGTTATAAATCTATCGGAGAACATCGTGTTTTGCATTGCAGTTTCCTAAGGCACATGCATGGCTCATGGCTCTTGGCCAATATTCGATTAAACATTTATATAAACATGAACAGTGCAAACTTTTTAAGCACTTAAAGTCAAATGAGGACACTATCAAATGTATTGAAATAGTTGTTATAATTAATTGACTAAGAAAATTAACTAAGAAAGTTCAGTAAATTAAAGAAGGCTTTCTTCCTAAAGGCTTATTTAGTCAGTAATTTTTCAAAACAAATAAACTTAGTTTGTATGGATAAGAGACTGTTGGGAGAATTTTATTATGTAAGTGTCATTATCCTTATCAACAGGCCAGAGTAAGAAGAGTAAAAAAACAGAAAAGCCTGCTCTGGTAATTCTGGAAGAGCCTTCCAGATCAGGTCATCTGTCTCACTAACTATATTCACATCCCAAATGAAAAAAATACCTCTTCTGAGTAGCCTTTTCAGTTTCAGTTTAGGTTCATTTCACAGGTCATTTGTATGTAGTGTCATTTACCCAAGAATATCATCAAGAAGTTGCTTTTAATTGTTTCCTTTTTCCCCTGTGTTTTCAATATTTTTTCTTAATTGTTTTTATGTTTTTAATTGTCTTTATGTTGTTTTTAACTTTATTTTAATTGTTTTTAATTCATTACAATGATTGAAATGATGCCTCAATTACTTGTTATGCAGTAATCTAAATGTGCTAAATAAATAAGATGAATTCACTTGACTTAACTTAAAGAGTAAAGAACATCCTTATAAAAATGGCTCAGTGACACAGATCAATTCAAAAGCACTAAATTATACATATATTACATGTCAGTCACATGTGTTGTGCTCTAGCTGGCATAATGTTAGCTTATAACCAGCTGTTGTTGTTGTTAGCTGGCTCGTTGTCAGCTGTCCAGAGAGGGTGGGTCGCATGTCTAATCTGCTCACAATAAGTAATTGAGACAATATCGGAAAAAAAATAAGCACGTTTATGCACGTTTTCTTGTGTTAAAGCCCTGACTTCAGTTCAGGAGATGAGGCTTAAGGTGAGGAGGAAGAGGATGAGGTGGAAATGAGAGAGGAGAGAGCAGTGGTGATCATTCTAATAGAATTCTTTTGGGGTATAGAGGGTTAGGTTGAAGTACCTGTTGAGCAGAAAGCAGACAACTTCAACGTCACTTTTTTTTTTTCGACGTCACTTTTAAAATCCTTTCATCTGGGAAAGGCTACTGTGCCAATATTTACTCTCCCAACACCGGTCGCAATGTCGCTTTCTTTCGGGTTTTCGCTTCTTTGGTGAAGGGGACCCTTTCTCAGATGATTAAACATAGGTATGATCCTTCATATCTTGAGTGTGAAGGTCCAGAGACGAATTAAAATTTGCCTCCATGGCATGTGAATGCATATGAGTTCTCTTCTCCTCTGCCTCTAGTGTATGTGTCTGGTCTCTAGCTACGTACATAAAACGCAATTAGGCGGAATGGAGATGTCCATCTCTGCCACTGTATTCAAGATGGCGGGGCAACATGGTGGCTTCCACAAACCGGGCCCCGCTCCTATGTATTTTTAATGGATTAATTCTAAGTTCATGAGAATGCATCAATTTGTTGGAAGACGTAATTACACACCATCCATCCATCCATTTTCTTCCGCTTATCCCATTCAGGGTCGCGGGGGGGCTGAACCCCATCCCAGCTATAAATGTATGTTTATGAGTACAGTATTCTTTTTTCTATTAAATAACAATTTATATATTTGCAAGCTTAAATGCCCATGTGGCTTTGCATATGGAGGCCAAACTAAATGTCACCTTTAATGCATAAAAAACCTCAGTTTTCTCTCACGTATTGGGAGAGTTTTTCCATATCCAAGGGAGCATGATATTGTCCACAGCCACTAAGAAGTGAGATGATGCTAGGCTTTCTTTGTGTTAGCTGGCTCGACAAACCCTAAAACCCCAGTCAGAGATAACAGGTATCACGACAATGGTTATCAACTTTCTCTGTTAAGCCTGGCTTTCTGCTTCAGGTTCTGTGGACTATCACAGAAAAAGGGGCATTTCACATGTTATATGACTCTTCTTCTGCACAAAATGATCCCTGTGAGTGCCACCTGCTCCAGTCATAGACTTTATCGGATGATGATGATGAAGATGATGATAAAAATATATAAAGAGCATAAAAAAATATAACAGTAAAATGCAAATCTGTTGCAAATAAGACAAGAGATTAATGATGCAGAAAATCATTAATCTTGGGATTTAGCACCCAGAGCGGTAACAAACATTTTAATTCGAGTTAATTATTTTAATGCTGAGTGCACTCTTGGTGCTGCTGTTTATTTCTAACATGACGGCTGCACATTAGAGCTCTGAAACTTTAAACTGGATACATTTAAACATTAAAGGTTACTGTCCCATAGCATAATAACAGAGACATGGAAATCACTTTAGTTTGTTGGCAGAGCAAAGTGAATTTTTTTATTGATTGAATAGGTATTCTTGGTGTGTGTTCTGTGTTCTAGTATCGTGTTATTTTTGTGCTTATCCTGAGTGCACAGTGGGACATTTTGAGCACATGTAAATGATTTTTGCAAGCACAAATATATTTGTGAAAATATTTTTGAGCAAAGAAAAGCTTAGTTTGAACAAACAAAGTTCATTGCTGTACACAAGACATGTACTTCAGTGTTTGCTTTTGTCTATATAGACACAGAGCCCCTCTCACTCAGTTGTTGGCATTTGCTCTTGCTCAGATCTTTGTTCTGTGTGTTAACAGACATCTGCGCACTTGCATGCAGTGTCTCGCTCCTTCGCTCAACATCTCTGCTCTCTGCACGCTCAACTCTTTCTGTACACCCTTACAAATGTGCCACAAAACCAGGATTTTTGCATCCAAGTCTGTGATTGGCTGGTTTTGTGGCTTAACAACTTGCACATGTAAAATGTATTCCCCCAGCACAGAATCTGCATTGCAGTTAAACATGTTGTAAATAAAAGAATTTGTGAAAAAGTGGCATTTTCACCCTATTTTAAACCAAAACTCTGAACTCTGGGTTCAAATCCATCTGCCAGGCTGGGAACTTTCTGTGCATAGTCTTCAAACGATGTAAAGAATATTGTTATGTCATGGTATGTTGAGTTTAGGGTCCATATTTAGGGACCGCATTAAAGGTTTTAGAAGTGCTTGTACAGTGACTGCAGACATAAAGAATGGGATTGTTTTGCTCACTTTGTTTTTCAGAGTTCAGCAGTCTACTTCAGCGCTTTGCCATTTAGTACCATATTTAATGAAAGTTGTTGATTAGAGTTTAAAATAGGAACTTTCTTCTCAAGGACAAAACTTTGCTGTGTTGGATGTGAGTATAAGTCTGTTTAGTTGGATGATACTTAGAAGTGAAGTTTGGGCCCTCAAGATAAAGCACTGAAGACACAGTATTGGAATATGAAGGATGACATACAAATTTGATTAACATTTTAATTTCTTCAAAGTTCATGACAGTAATACACTGTGCAGCCTGGGGTGGGTCACATAGTTCCTGGGCAGTGACAGTGTGATGCTGACGGAAAGGCCAATAACAGTACAGGGCTGAGCTGCTCTTTCTGGTGCACAAATGTTGTAACCTTAGTCACAGTGCTGATAAAAAGTGAGAAGGTCATCTGGGCCTCAGCTGCATGTCAGGGTCTTATTACCATACTTTATTAGAAGTGATACCTTCCGCTCTTTCAGTTATACAGGGAAAAGATAGGACTTTTTCATTAACCTCCTGTCTCTTTTATATTGAAAAGAAGCTTTGGAGCGGTCACACAAAATTACAAAAATTATCCCTGATAGCCGTCTTGAACAATTTTTACTAGCAGCTGCAAATCCTGTTTCCAGCTGCTGCTTATTATACTGTTGAATTGCCTCTGCCAGTCACTGCACCCTGACCATGTCTTTAGGATACAGAAACGTGACTGGCCCTGATTTAGAACCCAACACTCAGAAATTATGGCCTGTCGTGTCCCATCTTTGGTGCCTAATGAATGAACATCTGTGATGCTTTTTACTTATGGTGTATGGGTACATGTGCCATGACATATACCTCAACCCATTACAAGTTTAGTTTGCATGTTCCTGTGCTACTTGTCACTCTAACATTTTTTCTTTTTGTACATTTCACAAAAATTTCATGGTGGGCTTTCAAAATTACAATTTAATCAACTTAGTCAACCTCAGGTATCTTAATCTCAAAGGAAACCTTAAATTAAATGTCACAGTACTTAATCATTGATTGCTACTATTAATATACAGTACACTGAGTTATTGACTGAAGTGCCACTTGGGGTCCCCAAAACTAATACTCTTTCAGTAGTATTAATATATTTATATATATATATATATATATAGTATAATATCTTATCATCCTGAAGGGTCCACACAAACAGCCTGTGTAGTACACATAAAAAGAAGTAGTTGGAGTGAGAACAGATTTACACTGATATCAATTTGTTTAATCACTGTTATCATAATTTGACCACATAACCATAAGTTATGTGGTCAAATATTTTTTTCAAAGCAGCCTACATCTAAATATATAAACTTCTCCACAGTGAAGAGTAGAAAAAAGGACTCTAAAACATGAACTAAAGTTAAGCACGGTATAAAATGTCCAAATAGCCCAAGAAAACAAAACTCATCAAATCAACAAAAAAGCCTATCACATTGCTGTTGAGAATAATCCCCCTTTACACACACTGTTTAAGTGAAACAGAATTATCTGTAATAGAAGAATGGCACGATTTTTTAAAATGTCAATCCACAGAACATGATAAATATAATGGGAAACAAATTAGCTCTGGTTTGCTATAAATGATAAGAATGCAGAGAACTTTTCTGCTTAGGACTTTGCTGTTATTCAAATTACTGACATAACTGAGTCTTGCCCTTTGAAGTAGTGTAATCTTATATTTGAGAGCATTTTTATGTCCATACTAACACAGTGATACAGCCTTAAGTGGTATACATTTAGTGAGTATGATTTGTTATTTAGCTCACTTGTACTCTTCCAATTTTAAACATTCCATTGCTGTCACCAGGAGCTTCTGGCTACACACTAGTAGTCCTCACTTGGGGTTGGCGCTCTGTGGTATTGTATCACTTCCTGTTCCTTTTGCATCACACAGTTGTGCTTTTTCTGCAGCTTAATTTGTGTAGCTCGATTAATTAACTGTCACTTTTACATAGCAAATTATTTTCATAGTGTAACCTACATGTGCTTTATCAGAAGCTGATTTAGTGCTCAGTTCAGATAAAATAATCATAATGGTGATTTTAACATTCATGTAGATGCCGAAAACAACACCCTCAATACTGCATTTAATTTATTATTAGACTCAATTGGCTTCTCTCAAAATGTAAATGAGCCCACCTACCGCTTTAATCACACTCTGGATCTTGTCCTGACATATGGCATAGAGACTGAACATTTAACTGTATTCCCTGAAAACCCTCTTTTATCTGATCATTTCTTAGTAACTTTTGAATATACAATAATGGATTACACAGCAGTGGGGGAAAATTTTTATTACAGTAGATGTCTTTGAAAGTGCTGTAACTAAGTTTAAGGATGTAATTCCTCCACTTTTATCGTCTTCTATGCCATGTGCCAACACGATGCAGAGCAGCTACCTAAATGTTACTCCCACAGAGGTTGATTATTTTGTTGATGTTACAGCCTTATTGTGTACGACTCTATGGCTCCTCTGAAAAAGAAAGCTTCAAATCAGAAGTGCTTGACTCCCTGGTATAATTCACAAATGTGTTGCTTAAAGTAGATAATTTGTAAGCTAGAGAGGAAATGGCATTTCACAAATTATTCACAGCCATCCCACAGACACTGGAGTCATTTTTGACCAGGATATGTTTTTCAACACGCATATTAAACAAATATGTAGGACTGCTTTCTTGCATTTGCGTAATATCTCTAAAATTAGAAGCATCCTGTCTCAGA
>VUQI01028542.1:5425-29884 GCA_015106735.1 Paratilapia polleni | reverse complement strand
TAAAGTAATGCTGGATAAACTGCATTAAAACTGAAAAAGAATATCAAACTTAAAGCAACTACAAAAAAATAAATAAAAAAAAAAAGACTAAAAATAATAAAATAAAATGTTGGATAAAGTTAAAAGGACAAAACATCATAAAATAGAATTAAAATCAAGTAAGTAAAAGAATGCAATTCATGAAAAAAAATGTCTTAAAAAGCCAAAACAAACTACAATACAGACACAAAGTAACTAAAACTAATGTCTATAAAACATACTCACTCAGAAGCAGTGAGGATCCCCGCTTCCCAACCCTCTGCACTGTCATAGTGCTCTTTAGCAACCATCAGTTGATTCAGGGGAGTCGTACAGGTGCATGCCGTCTGTCTCTGTTCACTGCACCTTTAAAAGAAAGCAGAAATAAAACCAGACCAGCCGTCTGCAAAGAAAACCACCTGTTATTGGACAAAACTGCTTCCAAAACATCCAAATCATGGTTGAAGACGACTTTTCACAGTGATCTTTACAAATAAAGTCATGCTTTTTTTTTTTCTTTATTGTTTGAGATCAAGACGTTCATGTCTGTTCTTCATATTTTCCTCCCCACAGAAACTAATGGAGGTTCCTCTTGGAGAAAAAGTTCCTCGAAACAAATGAAGACTTTCTCTACCATGCAGATCAGAGGGATGTGCTGCAAAGCAGGTTCAACAAAGTCAGGATTTCTTTGCTTTAGCTAGCTTGACAAAACCTAAAATCCCAGTCAGATCTAATGGGTGGTTCTCAGCTTTCTCTGTTAATCAAAGCTTTCTGATTCAGACTCACATTAACAGCGGTGTTTGAAATGTTATTTCACTTTTCTTCTACACAAAATGATCAAATGTCTGTCTGTCACGCACACACGCTTTAAAAGCAACTCTGGTGCTGCAAATAAAGCCAAAGAGGAGTGCTGCAGAAAACTTATAAATTAATGTTTTAAATATCTATTTTAACGTGACGGCAGCAAATTAGAGCTCCTTAAGTTTAACCATGATTCGCTGTCGTGGAAAAGAATTAGTGAAATATGTGCAACTTGCATTGTAAACTGAAGCTCTGAACATAGCCTGAGGCCTGTTGAACATACCCAGGATATCTTTCTGTTTTCTGGCTTAAATTACCATCATCAATCAGGCTAAGCAGTCACACGAAGGTGGTTATCAACTCACATTAAACCCACAGGGCTTATCGGTCTACCTAGAGTGAGCTCACATGAAAGGGGCGGAGTTTGCAGCATCTGAACTGGGACAGCTGGCAGCACAGCGGCTAATTATACAAATGAAGATAAAACTATACTGTTAGACAAATATGAAGAGGTTAAACATAAAACAGACTGAAAGGAACACAGTTACTGCAGACGAATCTGCAGTATGAGCGTGTATGCTTTTAGTGCTTTGCTCAATAAGACTGGAAGAGAGTGTGCAAGTTAACAGACATCAGCATCGCAGCTCTGTCATTAAGACACAGGAGGATCTGACATATCATTGCAACTGCATGTTCCATTAAATCAACAGGCTGTTTTGTTTAATTCAAGCTTTTAAGAGTGCTTGGCCCATCTGCAGATCTTATGGAGTCAGCAAGTATGAGGCTTAGGTGCTTAGTTTTATGATCATGTCACAATATTACCGAACAATAAAATTGCAGGAAACAGAAAAAGAAAAATCAAGGAATAAAGTTGCCCCTAAAAATCTATGTATCTAAAAATCTACACTTTAGAGTGTCTCTAACAGCTCTAGACCTGTTGTCTTACTGAGCATAACTCTGCTCCAGTGTAGGTTAGGTCTGCAGCGTACCGTGGCTTTGTAGCGCTGAAAAACCCAGGGTTTAAACCTGAAGATAACTCGATAAGCCCGACTCCTGCTTTGGCCTTCAGCATTAGTTACCATGGTGATGGTAGAGGGTTAAAAGGCGGGTGCGATGCATTCATTGGAGTGTGAGCATGAATGTTAGACAAGGCGCTACAGCGTCGGATAAAAGTGCTGGATGAGTGTGTGTGATTGAGCAGTATATAAGTACCAGTTCATTTAAAAGAGATCCACCTTCATGACAGTGAAAACTCTGACTTAAAGCTCACCTGCCTGGCTGACCCGTTAATCTCTCTCTAGAAGCAGACTGTTCATCAAGCATTTTTATTTTAAATATATTTGAAATCTGCCAAATTTTTTTTTTTTTTCTGGTTTGCAGCCCTTAGTCTCAAAGCAAGAAAATTTAAAAAAAAAATCATTGTGTGTGTGTGTGTGTGTGTGTATCAGCTTTGAGAAGCTGATGTGTCTGATTTGTGTTTGGAAACATTTATTTGTTGTTTAGTATTTTTCTCACAGATTGTAAATGATACAAACTTATTTCGAAGGAGATAAACTTTTGGAATGGGGCTAAAAAGAAGCATTTATTTTTCTCATGTTTTGTGCCTTTAAATCAAAGATTTGAAAGGAAATAGTTTGTGGTGTGGAGTTGAATCTGTAATAAACTCAGTTCGATTTATCCAGGCCAAAAAAAAAAGTATATTCAGAAGTCTGTTTCAGAATAAATGTACGTTTACTGGCCAAGATTTGATTATTATCTGTAACACTGTGTGTGACACTTGGTGGATAAAGTTGATTATCATTTTAATAAATGGAATTATTATTTTTAAAAATATGGATTTATTGATGTCCTTCATGGAAAATCTTTGACAGATTTTTGTGGCATTTCCATTAATAAATTTGTCTGAAATTAATTTAGCCAAATGTTACTTTTAAAGAGCATTTTGACCAAACCAAAAACAGGTTTACAGACTTACAATCTAAACAAATGATATAAACTTGTGTAAGATTATCAGTAGTTTTACTTACAGAAAAACCCTATGAGCAAAGACAATGGTTATTTATATTAAAACAAAAACTCGTGAATCTTGATTGTTAAATACACTAGAGCATAATTAATTAATAGCCCAAGTTCAATACTTTACTAACATTACCAATGAAAAACCAACATTTAACTAAATACAAAATGTAAAATGTATCTTATCTTACTCATTATGCTGTGATATCATTTCTGTGTGATGCAGCTGTTTTGCTTGAAGACGTCTGCGAGGAAAACCTTTCAGGGGATATAAAGAACCTTTAATTGAATTTAAACTAAACTACAGCATCCTTGTTTGATCGTGTGGATAGTTCTGTTGGTATTTTCATATTAAAAGTGCCTGAAAATAAGCAACAAAAGGCACAAAATCTGAATAATAAAAGAATAAATCTGTCAAAAAAAACCATCATGGAGCCTTTATACTATCACTGCTGTTATTATTTATGCTATGCTATCAGAACATTACAATGTCATTATTTAGGAGTGTGGATAGACACATTTTCACAATAAATGGGTCTGAAATAAGCCATAAAAAGCATTAAAAAAAAAAACCTCTATGTGAAGGCATACATGAACAAATCTGTCAAACACAGAATTATTTATTAGTGTATCTCATATTTATGTTTTATGTTGTTTCGCGCACAAGAATCTGAGTAAAAGCAGTATTTATTTTAAGTAATAAACACATACAGTATCCACGATTTCAAACTAAACTGAAAATATGGATTGCAAAGATTAACTAAGGATTGTCTGAAGTCAAGAGCACCTTGACCTACCTGGGTCAAGGAAGGCATACACTGAAATGATCTTTTCACCTTTACAAGCTTTGACCTTCAGTGCCACAACTGAGAGAGCACTACCGGCCCCAGTGTGCCCACATGCTTTGGGATGCATTCCTGATGTGTTTACTGCTTCTGCTGCGTCATTTCTCTCTTGTTGATTTGTCTTATGCTGCTTTTGTTCACTATGAAGGACAGAAGGATGATGTCTTGAACACTTTGGACAGGTGTCTGCAAATATTTGCTAATGTGACCTTGCTGAAGACAGCCAAAGGAGATTCCCTTTTCCTTTAGGAAGTTTATCTTGTCACTGTGCTTCTTTTTCTTAAATGAACTACAACCCTCCAAAGTGTGACTGCTGTTGCACAGAGAACAAGAAACTTGAGACTGAGTGTCTTTAGGTTGAGTAGGCTGAGAAGTGGTTGTGAAAACACTAATTGCAAAGCTACTTCCATTAGACTTCACTTTAATGTGCAGCTTTTCCTTAGCGCTGGTGGGCCCATCCTGAATGTCCTCATACACTTGGTCAGAAACTATCCTTACTTGCTTCTCAAGAACGGCAACAAGATCTGTGAATTTAGGTCCACCACATTCCTTTTCCTGAAATTCACTCACATAGGATCGCTATCGAAGTTTGTAAGGAAGCTTCATGATCAAGGTTTTCATGTCAGCTGATAAGTTGATCTCATTAGAGTATCTCATTTCTTCCATTGCATTACAACAACTCCTCAAGAATATTGCAAATACTTGTAATGCCTTTGAGTCCTCAGCTTTAATAGCAGGCCATTCTAATGCTTTCTTCATATAAGCAGAGCAGATTTTAAATTCATCTCCATAGTGTTCCTGCAACAAAGAGTTTTCTTTCTCATAACTTCTATTTGGACTCATGTGAAGTCAACTCCTGAGAAGATTCCTGGGGAGGCCACTAGTATACTGATCCAGAAAGTACAATCTGTCTGCGCTCCTTGCATGCTCAAAGGCTCTGATGAGTTGCCTGTACATCAAGACATCACCACTAAAGACTGGGATTTCTCTTTGTGGGAGATTAGAGAGTTGTCGTTGCTTTACAAGAATGGGTGTAGCATCATTTTGGCATTGAAGGATGTCGGCCAGTTCATCATGAGTCTGAGAGATAACCATATCTCCAGACCAGAAGCCCTTTCAGATACATTTGCAGTTTTAATCTGACTTTTCTCTTTAGTAGGGTTGAGGGGACTGAGCTAATTTTTTTGGTTGTCTGCACTGTACATGTTTGACTGCACAAGAACAGGCTGAAAGTGGACGCCATCCTTTGGGCGAACACTAGGGGTCTGTACCACGAAAAGGGCTTTATAGGCTTCGTCTAGCGAAAGAAACTCACTCTCCACAGCGTCACTTTTGTTTGTCTCTGCTAAGTAAGCTTTCATTCCATCTTTACCTTCACTTGGCTGGGTTTCGGGTTGCTTACCTACTGGACCTGTAGGACCTGCCTCCTGTGTAGGTAGTTTATCTGGGCTGCCTGCCACAGCTCTTTATTGTTCTTCAGCAGACACTGAAACTGCAAGTTTCCAGCTGAGTTTTCAGTTCAAGGGCTTCATGCTTTTGTTTTAATGACTGTACTTCTTTGTTTAAAGCATCCTCTCTTTCTTCCAGGTCATGCTTTTCTTTAAGCAATCTTGATCACGATTGCTGCTCTTTCTGCCTCTGCATGTATCCTCGCAGATGCAACAGAGGAAGTTCTAGAGCTGGACGCTCGACTGGAGGCTTGTGATACGCTGTCCTGTGGGGCAACCTCTGTCTCCTGAGATTCAACAGCCTTACTTCAGAGCCACTCAAACACAGAAGAGAGAAAACACATAAATTTCTGCCATTTTAGGTTTAAACCATTCGCTTTCATCTTCATTTGCTTCTTCCTCTGTTCTTGATAAGCTTCGTGCGTTAATTTAAAGTCATCCACCAACTGCGTACATTTAAGAACATTTTCTTTAACTTCTTGCACACACGATTCATCCTCCATAAGTTCAATCATTATGTTTTTCCGTTTAGTTAATTGTGCTGATTTTCCTTTTCTGGCAGCTTTTAATTTGAACACTCTTTCACTTTTTTCCATTTCAGTACCTGTGTTTGAGATGCCAGGCCTGACCTCCTCATCTTCACTTGTTTTCATACTATCAGCCATGTTTGCTAGCTGCTTATCTGGTCATTATCCACAAAATCCAGTTTCCACTCCTATAGCAGACTCCTGAAGGCTCATCAAATACACAATACAATCCACTCCTGTAACAGATTTCTTTGATAGCTGTATCCATCCTCAGTTTCCAACTTATGAAATGTAAGAGGGAGCATATACCATGCTCTCAAACAATCAGTAGAGGTGCTCTTCATCCAGCTTTCCTTTTCCAGCTCAAACCTAGTCTTTGTTGCTCCTGTATTCTCTGGATGGAGTCCTTGTCTCAGTGGAAGGAGTCTTTGACTTGTATAGTGCTTATTTAATGTCCTTCTGATAACCACTTGTAGTGGCTGAGCAAATCTCTGACTCTTCACATCCAAAATAATCCAAGGTGCACAGAGCGGTGTTGCTGCCGAGATAAAGCAGTATTTATTTTAAGTAATAAACACAAACAGTATCCACAATTTCAAACTAAACTGAAAATAAGGATTGTGTGAAATCAAGAGCAGCATCAGGAGAGGCCTAGATCTGAGGATGTGAGGTCAAAGACTGCATCTTCCTGCTCCAGCCACACCCTCCAGGTACCATCACCTGCCTTTATCTCCTCTGCACACCAATTCCAGCCACTAGATGGGGCAGACTCAAACAAAATAATATTAGACACTGAAACCATCTTATATTATACATAATCATCTTTGGCTCCTACAGAACTCCTGGGATCAATAAGAAGTGTTATTAGAAGATCAACAACACCTCTTTCCAATCATATCATTAAGGGAGACAACAAACTACAATCTCATTTTCATTAAACAGGAAGTCCCCCGACCTGGACCAACATCCAGGTAAAACACAACTTTTACACCACAATGTCATCATTTCAGTGTTTTCACAATAAATGAGCCTAAAAAAGGACATAATAATATTAAAGCTCATTAATCATTAATCATCCTGTCATTATGAATAAGTCCAGGTCTTTAATTTTTTTTTAAGTTCTAATATCACAAACGATATAAAAACTATAAATAAACAATATACCGGTTTAAAATTATAAGCTTACATTGGCTCTTACCCTACACAACAGCATAATTGTTTCAGCAGTTTAATGGGTAACCCAAGGTTGGGTTTGAGATACATCTTTTAATTTTTCCTAGCTATTTGTGATTAGTTGGATGTGATAAGTATAAAACCTAAGCTTCCTCTTTGAACAGGAAGTTACTTCATTACATAGTTGTTACATACTTTTTTTAAAAAATAGTACATCCTCATATAGGGACAATGGGTTTATTTTACAGCACTACACAATAAAGTCAACACTGCTAATCAAAGTATAAAACACTATTGAGCAGAATGAAGTATAAGGTGCAGAAAAGCCAAAATGGACACAGGGTCCCAGGAGGTTAAAGAAAAAAAAAAAGTATGTGTGGACATGTCAAAAAAAGGCATAAAAATCAGCTTAATCTTAATGTACACTCACCGGACACTTTGTTAGTTACACTTTGCTCAGTACTGCGTTGGGCCCCCTTTTTGTCTTCAGAACTGCCTTAATTCTTCGTGGCTTAGATTCAGCAATGTGCTGGAAACGTTCTTCAGAGATTTTGGTCCATACCAACATGATAGCATCACACAGTTGCTGCAGATTTGTCAGCTGCACATCCATGATGTGAATCTCCTGTTCCACCACATCCCAAAGGTGCTCTATTGGACTGAGATCTGGTGACTGTGGAGGCCATTTGAGTCCAGTGAACTCACTGTCATGTTCAAGAAACCAGTTTGAGATGATCTGAGCTTTGCAACATAGCACGTTATCCTGCTGGAAGCAGCCATCAGAAGGTGGGTACACTGTGGTCACAAAGGGATGGACATGAACAGCACCAATACTCAGGCAGGGTGTGACATTTAAACGATGCTCAGTTGGTACTAAGGGGCCCAAAGTGTGTCAAGAAAATATCCCCACCATTACACCACCAGCAGCCTGAACTGTTGGTACAAGGCAGGATGGATCCATGCTTTCATGTTGATTACACCAAATTCTGACTCTACCATCTGAATGTTGCAGCATAAATTGAGGTTCATCAGATCAGGCAACATTTTTCCAATCTTCTATTGTCCAGTTTTGGTGAGCCTTAGTGAACTTTAGCCTTAGTTTTCTGTTCTTAGCTGACAGGAGTGGCACCTGGTGTGGTCTTCTGCTGCTGTAGCTCATCTGGTTCAAGGTTTGTTCAGAGATGCTCTTCTGCATACCTTGGTTGTAACAAGTGGTTATTTTAGTTACCGATTCTATACACAGAGTTACTGTTTAGTTACTGTTGCATTTGTTTCATCTCAAAGTAGTCTGGCCATTTTCCTCTGACCTCTGCCATCAACAAGGCATTTTCACCCAGAGAACTGCAGCTCACTGGATATTTTTCTGGGCCGTCCCTAACAAGTGAAAGATCCCCGGTTCGATTCAGGGAGAAGATGCAAATCCCTTTGGGGCTGCGTCAGGAAGGGCATCTGGTTATAAGTCACTTAAATCCCCTTTCTTCCCCATTCTGATGCTCAGTTTGAACTTCAGCAGGTCCTCTTGACCATGTCTACACACATAAATGCACTGAGTTGCTGTCATGTGATTGGCTGATTAGATATTTGCTGTAACAAGCAGTAGAACAGTCAGGTCCATACCTTCAAGTGAAAAGCTCAACACTTGGAATGAACTCCAGATCTTTTATCTGATTAATTTGACATGAAATAATGAGGGAACAGACCTGAGATGAAACTGCTTCTCAGTCAATTGTCCAATTACTTTTGAGCCTCTGAAAATGGGGAACTATGTATGGAAATGGATGTAATTCGTAACCAGTTAATGCAATACTTTTCTTAAATCACTTGAATCACATCTTGATTTTCTGATTTAAAATCTACTGTGAAGGTGTACAGAGGCAAAATTGCCAAAACTGTATCACCGTCCAAATACATATGGACCTGTCTGTATATCTGTGTTTGTGTCCACTGTCGCCCCCTGGCGTCAGGTCGACAGAGTGGTTCTTTAAAATCACGTGACTTCTGGGAAAAGGAGCGCCTACAGAGCCCGAGCCGCAAAGCTGAAGAGCAGAAGACACTCAGTCCGCAGGCACCGCGGAGGAAACACGACCGAGGTAAACGAAACTTAAATCGACTTCCTTAATTGAACACCTTAGCGTCTATATTTAATTTTTTTTTATAAATACAACAGGCGGCGGGGGGATGCTTGCAGCTGGTTTGTTGTTCCAGACCAGACTCCATTTAAAAAGCGTCTGATTTTAGAAACAGTTTTTTTTTAAGTGTGTGGGCTCTTTTTAATGACCCAGCTTGAGCTGAAACTGAAAACACGAGGCTTGAACTGACTTTTACATTAAACCAAATCGATTTTTATTTATAGTTTTTATAGTTTTTACATTTGCTATTGGATGTTTTTGAAAGTGTGTTATTAAAAGTGTGAGGGGGAGGACATGTTGTGGCAGGCAGTTGAGTGTGGTTGTTTTTGTTGTTGTTTTGTCTGTGACTCTGAGTCTCTGTGGTGTTTTCAGCATATTAAAGAAGGAGTCATGGCAGCAGGAAGAATGCGCTCCACGCGCAGACTGCGCTCCTGGATCGTCGAGCAGGTGTGTGTGTGTGTGCGTGTGAGTGTGTGAGGTGAAGGAGGGAGTTAGAAGGAAAAAGGAAAATGGAAAAGGGAAGGAGGGGGGGGTGCTTGACAGATCACAAACAACCAGAAATATTCATGTTTATGAGACTAAAGGATGACACCAAGCGGAAGTTTAATTTAGCTGCAAAGTTAGTTTATATTTTCTTTGTTGACAATCAGATAAAATTGCATATTTTACTCTGTTTTGTAGGTAAGCTGTGGCGAAATGTACTTTTCTGTTTCTGTCATCATGTACATGTATGAAAGGTACTTATTGTAAATTCTTGTGTTTAAAGAACAGTTTAAAACCTCCCAAAATTAACTAAAGCCAAATGAGGAGTGAGGAAATAACCTCTATGTGTCCTATTGGAAGTCGAGCTGGGCTCTGCTTTAATGTGCACTTAAAAACCACCAATCATTTTATATTTTTTAGATTGTATGTTTTTTTTTTTTAGATTAATTCTATATAAATATGTAATAATAATAATGAGGTCAGCATATGTACAGGTAATCCCTGTGAGCCAAAAGCTTGGCTTCAGACTGCTCTAAACATTCTGTTTCAGGCAACTTTTTTCTTGGCTTTGTATGATGTCACAGAGAAAGATAATGGTAATTTCAGATGCAGAAGCCCCGCCCATCTGCTGTAAAAGGGGGGCGGCCAATCAGAAGAAAGCTAGCCTGAAGGGAGCTAAAACAACTTGTTTCAGACAGAGGATGAACTGAGGGCCTGCACCAAGGCCCAGTATAAGATAAAGAAGGATTATTTTGACCTGTGACTCATGAAAAGCTACTCTAGTCAAGACCAAGAATAAAAATATGGATAATAATAATTTTCAGCAACAGAAAAATAAAAATAGAAAATGCTTACATTTGATCATCTAAAAGCACCGACGTTTGCACAGTTTTGCTTTAAAAAGTACACATTTTTTTAAACAACTTGAGGTGGAGGATATTTTAATATTTTCTGTTATTAGTGAACTTAAACATGTTTCTTCTATAAAAATATGCAGAAGAGGCGGTTATTTTGCAGCTCTTACTAGCATCTGCAGGCAATCAGGTTCAGATAGTAAAGGTATATAGCCTTACAGTCGTGGCCAAAAGTAATAATATTTTTATTTATTTGCCAATAAAAGTTTTTGAATTTTGTGATTGTTCTTCACTAGATAATAAAAACATGTAATGTAATGTATTTAGATTATTTCTAAATAAAAGCTGAAGTGACAAAGTGCATAAAAAACAAACTTTGTGCCATTGCCAAAACTTTTGGCCATGACTATACAGGTGAAACCCAGAGCACAAAGGAACTAAGTTCCTCTCACATCGAGGGGAACTTATAGTGAGGAAATAATCAAACTTTTCTGTGTTTTTTTTGGGGGTTTTTTTTTTGTCTGTTTCAGGTCAGCAGTGGGAAATATCCTGGGCTGGTGTGGGATGATGAGGCCAAAACCATGTTCCGCATTCCCTGGAAACACGCAGGGAAACAGGACTTCCGCAAAGACGAGGACGCCGCCATCTTCAAGGTCAGCATACGCTTCTTGGCTTTAAATGAGCTCTCAAAATTCTCAAGATGGCTTATTTCAGCTCTGAAACTGTTCTCCGCAGGCGTGGGCGGAGTTTAAGGGGAAGCTGTCAGATGGGGGTCAAGAGAATCCAGCCGCCTGGAAGACCCGTCTGCGCTGCGCCCTCAACAAGAGTCCGGAGTTTAAGGAGGTGATGGAACGAGCTCAGCTGGACATCTCAGAGCCCTACAAGGTGTACCGCCTGGTCCCCATCAGCGAGCAAGGTGAGACACGACTTGCCTACTCTGCACGCTCTGGTTAGGTCTAAAGCTGTCAGATTAAAACTGTGGTACAATTTAGTTAAACCCACCACTGTAACACAGCAACAAAGCATCTGGCTTACCTCAAAACTGATAAGCTCAATGACACAAGTTGCCCAACATTGACTATCAGGCTGTGCGGTCACACGAAGGTGGTTACAACTCCAAAAGTCAACCCTGGATTTCCAAATAGCTCATGTAAAAGAGGCGGGGTTTGCAGCTTATGACCAGTCAGTGTGGAAGCAAACAAAATACCAGCACTCGCCTATGTGTGTAGTTCTTAATATTTAGTAATGGGCAAGAAAAACATGTTTCAGCTGTAAGCCTTCATCAGCACAATTAGAAAAAAATGTATTTGAAGACCAGACAAGGTCCGAATATCCAGTGAAAGACACTATATTCATTAACATAAGCGTGATACCTTCTGCCAAGGTAGAAATTTGCTGTTTTTCTCCTTTTCATAGCTCTGACAGTCTGTGTATAGACTCAGTTGGTTCTTAAGTCTTCCCTCCTTCCTGTGTTTCAGTGAAAGTAACTGTTGTTTAAGATTTATTAGCTCCCAGTTCAACATGTACAGCTCAGTTTCACCCATGATGGCAGAACAGTGCAGATACACCAGCGCACAAGGGCCCATTATGGCAGGAATTCAAAGCAGTAACATAAATTATGTTACCGGCAGCAGAGTGGCATGTTTTACAAAACCAGGAACAAACTATAATATCTGAAAAATCTCAAGTGGTTAAACACATAAGCGTGTGTTAGGGGAACAGTGTAGTATTAAAAGTGCTGTAAAAGCTGGCAAAAATGTGAAACTTATTAGTATCCCCGCTCAATGATGAAGGATAGTGTGGACCAATTGCTAAATTAAAGTGGAGCTTAGGTAAAGCTGTTCTTATAGTAAGTAAGATAGTTTTAGCCTTATTCTTTCAGCTGCAATCCTGGTGGCGTTAAATGATCAGAGAGCAAGTAAAAATTAAAAATAAAAACAGAATTCAAGCTCAGACTGAGTCAGATTGATTGCAACGTGTTAGCAATCTGTTTACGTTTATAAATTAGATGGGAATTATTTGCTAATCTGACTGAGAGTGATTGCAGTCAGTCTGAGTCAGACTGCGATTGTTTGAGGACAGGTTGCCTCCCATCAGGTGACCTGTGCAATTGCCTTGTGATTGAAAGTGGAAGGCCTGAGGTTGAGGGTGTTGTTGTTTTTCCTACTCACAAGGAGGCTGCCATCCTAATTTTACTCTAGTGAGACTGAACCATAAGACTTGAACCACCTTTAACCCTGAAAACCCAGGGTTAAACCTTAAGTTAGCTCAATAAGCTTCAAATTCTGCTTCATAGTTTACCCTCCAGCCTCTGATGGTGGGTAAACTGATAGCTCAGTTGTAGTGTAGAGCAGACCTACGCTCCACTCTCACAGTCACATGGTCAGCTTCCCTCTGCCATGTTGGATTTTTATGTCAAGCTAATAAGCTGCAGTCTTTGTCTCACTTTAACATGAAACAGCCTAAAAAATAAACTCAAACTCAACTTAATCCTGACACTTCTTCTGGCTCAGACACACGAACTCTAATACATCTACAGCAGTGCCCGGGGTTTGAATTTAATCACGATGGGTTTTAACCTACAAACCCATCCTGTTTGCAATACAGTTTCACAACAGCTTGTTGTGTTTAAGACATTGGTGGATGTTTGTAGGGCTGCCACTTAAGATCATTTAGAAATATAAATAATTCATCGCTCTTTGAAAACGCTGAAAAGCAACTCCACGCTTGTGTAACCTCATTAAGCGAGCAGAGAAACTACAGCCTGTAGATGTTTCAAAATGCCACAGCTCTTCTTCTAAGAAACAAAAACCTCAGGAAGCAAATGACGACAGACAGTGCCGGTCTCTTCGGGCTGCTTCAGTATGTTGATTGGTTGGTTAGTTAGTTGGTTATTTTCTGAATGTTCTGAGAGATCAGCTTCAGATAAAGGGAAGACGAGACTGTTTTTTAGCTAAAACTTTTTTTCCCTCACTTTTAACAAAGGGGCTTTGGTTGTTTATGTTTATTCTATTGCTACTGCTTGGTTTTATGCTTTTAATGTGAAGGAGCTTTGTAGTTTTTACTTTGAAAACTACATTTACCAAAGACTTTATTAACATCAATGCCATCAATTCCACTTTTACAAAGACTTATATTTTCAGCTTTTGTTGACATGGTCAGAGAGATCATAATGCCATTTAACTATTAGATTAAACTATTGTTATTATACCTGAGGGGGTCAAAATATTAGGAATGTCCAGTGACCCATCAACACCAACTACAAACCTGATAGTAATCATGAATAAATAGTGAAAAATGGACATAAAACAAATAGATTCTTGTAGCTGAAAATGTTTACTCCAGCATGGACACAGTTCTGTCCAACTGCTTGTCTGCAGGCTGGCGCCACTGCTGAAAGTATGAGCGTGCTGGGTTTATAGCTTAATAGTTCTTGTGTTTGAGAGTGTTGAATATTTTATCTGTCAGCAGGACGCTGCAGACCATCAGAAATACTCTGATAACTCTATCAGCAGCAACAGGGAATCTTACAATGTAATAATCTGCTACAAAAACAGCCTCATTAAACAGTTTTCAGCTGGTTTTAGTCGGTCACCCTGCAAGGCTGCATGTCATGCTCAAAAAAACTAATAGAAACATATTAATACGAATATTTTTTTTAAATATCAGAATGAGTCACAAAAGTAAAAAAAAAGCAAAATTATACAAGAACTGAAAGTAATGGGATCAAATTTATGTTCAAATGACAAAAATGTGCACAGTGCACTGTAGTTTGCTCGAATTTGTTCATTTGGATATAAAAACTTTAAAAGATCCCTCAACTTTCAGTGACAGATATTCACAGTTTGTGACTAAAATCTTAACTTATTCTGTCTAAACTTATTTAGACAGAACTAAACCTGAAACAACCATTTTTGGTAGTTAATTCAAAGTTTTGGTTCCAGGTTTTCAAATAACAGTTTTATTGTCTTTGTCATATAGTATGTTTGTAATCTGGATTTCTTTGAGGTTTGGATTGTGTGTAAAATTGTGATGGGTTTGGTGAAATAACAAAAACCTGAATAGTATATTACAGTTTGCTCAAATTTGTAAATTTAAAAATATAAAGTTTGAAAAACAATAACAAGGTCTCTCTGTAGAATATAAATACTGACTTTGTTTTTGACTAAAACCTCCCAGATTGTTCTTCTTTTAAACATAATGGAATCTGAAACAGCTATTTTGGTAATCAATTCAATGTTTCAGTCATTTTTCATGCAAAATTATTGAAAAATGTCAAATATTTTCTAGTTGCAGCTTCTCTAATGATAGGATTTGCTGCATTTCTTTATATATGTTAGTAAACTGGTTTTCTTTGGGGTTTGGATTGTCTGTACAGTTGTAGTTGGCATTTTCTTCATTTTTAAAGGTTTGAGTAACTAAAATAATTAGACTAATCTTTTTTTGTAGCCTTAAAATGTGCTTTGCAAAGCACTGACATGAATGTAAACATGTTGCATATAAATGTGGGTTTAATTGGAGTGTGTGACCTGTTTTGTGGATCCTGGTCCCTCACTGGATTTATATTTTTATTTCAGATCAATAGAGGTTTAGTCACATTGGGCGGTGCTGAGTAAACGATCTTACACAATGTTACTGCAGAAATCTGTGAACTTTCTTCCCCATTAGTTTGATCTCCTTTTCCACCACTTTTAACCTTCTCACTGTTTGTTTCTCTTACACGCCTCCTTTTTTTAAAATCACCAGGAAACCCATCGTGTTTTTTGGCTCTAGCTCTTGAACCCTTTGACTCTTGACCTGGATTCTGTTGCTTTGCCCTTTTAATGTCATAAAAATGTCAACCAAATATGTTCAAAGCATACCATAAACATACTTGTCGGCTGACAGAGAGATTTAAAGCTTTGCTGTGTGCCCTCTGCTCCCATTGTGATGCTAATGTTTGTTTCCAGGCAGAATTACCTGGCTGGATTTATGGCCATCTTTTATTCTAATAATCTCCTGCACTTTAGTCTTTGCTTGAACTTGAACTGTACTCAAGTTTTTCTTATTTTTAATTCTTTAAGGAAAGAAAAGAAAAGGACTGAAAAAGTCATGTCAGTTTTATTTTAATAGCTCAGTGTCACATGCAGACATAATATTTTAAAACAGAGAAACACACATATTTAAAAAAATAAAAATTACTGTAAATATAAAAGATATGACACCCTGTAAAACAAAGAGGGATCGATAAAGAAAACACTTGGAAATAATAGCCTTAAATTTAGTTTCCAAAAGTCTAAAAATATTTTTTCTGCCCTGCTCTACATTGTAACAGGAGTTACAAAACATTTTTGTTTTTGATTTTTAAGCCAAAATGTTGCTTAAAAGTCACCAGTAAGTTTCTTTCCAGATGTCTGACCTCTTCTATAAAGTTCATACTAGATCTTAAATTATTCAGCTTTATTTTTAAATATAAATTTACATCTCTTTTGCAAGATTGCCCAAGGCCAGGATAAACTGCGTTAATCTTCCGTATTTTATTTTGATAGCTCCCACTATAAAAAAAAGATGCAAACTTCACACAGATGGGCCCTGCCCTGCCACTGTGCTGCCAAACAGTAATTCAGTTTGTATAAGCTGGTGCTATCAGGGTGCAGCTAATGCTTATTTTCATCGATCAGTTGATAAATTGGTTGGTTTCTGAGATTTCAAAAAGCAAACTTAAAAGTAAAGCATCTTTTAATGCTGTGAAGTTTTCAAAATAAAAGCCCCTAGTTAATGTTAGACAATAACAGGATCCTCAGAAATACCTCAGATTTCCAAAATAAAAGCTCACAGTTTTAAAAGTTTAGCATCATGCTTTAAGGTGCCACATTTTCAAAATAAAAGTCTTCTATTTAGTCTTTTTTCAACTTTTTACTTTCTGCTGTCTCCCTTCAGCTTTTTCTGCCAACCTATTCACCTACAACATTTTAGCAGCAAGCCACAGACAGAGTCCAGGTGTAGCAGCAATCCCACCATTAAGTATCAGTCACAACTTTGCAGGATTCAGGCTAAGCAAAATTTAATTTTAAATACGCAAATGCTGTCATTTGAGGAGCTAAAACTATTTGGGATTTGTTTCATATTTTCATAAACAGAACTAACAGTATAAGTGAGGGGTCTGTCTTCACTTTCTCTACATGGACATGCAGTTGAAGTAGTTTTGGCTCTTCTTGCAACCCGATATAGCTACACTCTTGTACATTAGCAAGAAACAGCACAGCTAATCTTATTAGCATATCCGCAAAACCTTATTAATAATCATTTGATCAATACAAATTCAACACTTTTTCACTTAGAAAATCTCAAAATATTCAATTCACAAATCAAAGCCTGACATTCGAAAAGCTCAAACCATCAAATGTTTTCCCATGTATACATTAAAAGCCATCGCTCCATCTGGTTTCATTTATATCCTTTCTTCTTTGCTCAGCATGAGACTTCATTAAATTGTATTTCATGGTGTGCTTAAAAGGCTGCAGAAACCCTACATGACTCACTTTGCATTGCTTTTGTATTTTAAAGCTGCTATACAAATAAACTGGCTGTGCCTCACCGTACAGAGGTCAAAGTACAAACCTGTTAGATCCTGACAGATGTTATCTTGGTGCTTTGGTAATTATTTTGTCATAATTGAAAATAAAATGACCCCCACAGAGCTGTTTTCGAGTTTAAAAGGGGGGTGTTTGCCTTATTTAAAGACTTTTTGCAGTTTTTTTTTTTTCGTTTAACTTAACCACGCCGGAAATTAATAAAATATAAAACAACAAGACCAAACAGCAGCACCAGATCAAGTGACTTGTAGCTGGAACAGCAGGTCTATGTCTCAGCCAAGGTCAATTGAGAAACGAGCACGGTGGTTCTTTCTTTCATGTTTATCCTGCACTACAAGTTTGATTTATTTACAGTTTGACTTGTTGAATTGTTCTCAGCTCCTTCATGAGTATCCCCCTTGTGTGTGTTTAGGTGTGGTGGTGCCTGAAAAGAAAACCAGAGAAAAAGCCTCCAGGAGGTCGAAAAGGAGGAAGAGTGAGTCAGACAGCGGCAACGACAGTCAGGTCAAACAGATAAAGAGGGAAGAAGCCACATCTCAGCTGGTGAGCTTATCAGGATGTGGGTGTATGTGACAGAGTAATTTCAGTCTAATTATTTGTCCTGAGATATGACTGTACAGAGGATCTGATAGCAATCTCAGGTCCTGTGGTACCTCCCTCAGGCCAAACACAGGTACTAAAGCTGTTTTCCAGCTCTGCACTATTTCTAATTCTGTGTAGTTTGAAGAATAGTCTTTGGTGTAATGGATTGTTTCCCAACTTCTGTAGCTCAGCTAATCTGAACATCTGAGAGGCCTGAAGCATAAATGTTAACGGAGAGGCAGTGTAAACAAAAAAAGGAATGCACAGATGATTAAAATAAATAAACAATGATTAAAAAAGTCGTTTCTGATTCTCAGTGTGTTGAAGACCCTCTGCTGCGGAGCGACGCCCCCGTCCAGACGGAGCAGCCCACTCAGTGCACCATCATTCAGACAGACTGTGAGTTTAACTGCATTTGTAATCTGCTTACTTCTAGGTAGGAAGTCTCTGAGATTTTAAAGTCATTTCTGTACACTGGATTCACTCAGAAATATGTTACTCGTGTTTTACTTTACTTCTTGTTTCCTGTTCAGCTTAAAACTCATTTTACGGAAAACACCGCTGCTTGCTTGAATTGCATTCAGTTGTCATTATTATTAAGTAAAAACCTTTGTTAAATTCAAGATTAAAGAAGTGCTTCTTTAAGAGTTTCTTGAAATGATCAATTCCCTAATGTTTTGAGGCAGGCTGCACAGTTTGCGAATAGAAACAGCAAACGCTGCATCCCCAGTTTTTCTCTGTGGGGAACGTTGGATGTCTAAAGCTGTGCTCAGAGTAAACATTATTCACTTTATTCATGCAAATATAGTTGCTGTGAGGAGGAGAAGTACAATAGCTACCTTGATAGCTGGAATCAAGTTACAGCATTATAGTTTCTTACCAGGAAGTCCTATGATTTTGCTCACTTTTCTCCAAAATCTGTTCTCTTTTCTTTTGCCATCTATAAAGAGAGGTTCAATCATACATCTCCAGCTGTCCTCAAATGTGGACAATAAGCTAATCCCCCCTTTCAGACTGTCAGAGAATCCACAGTCTGTGGGAAAATCTCAGCTGATAGGCTTTTAACTCAAATTGATTTTTCACTAAAGTTAAAGTATTTTCTACATGC
The DNA here is from genome assembly GCA_015106735.1 of Paratilapia polleni. NCBI lineage: Eukaryota > Metazoa > Chordata > Actinopteri > Cichliformes > Cichlidae > Paratilapia > Paratilapia polleni. The sequence continues at coordinate 11,325 of VUQI01028542.1, read as the reverse complement.
ACGCATTCAAATTTGCGTCTATTTGTTAGTTGCGCTTTGTAAAAACTTCACTTCGAGTTTGGTGTGAACACCCCATAACAATCCGGCGGTGGAGGATCTAAAAGTTAAGACAAAAGTGGCAAAGTCCCAGTGTGGCAGTAAAGTCTTTTCAAAGTGTTCTGATAGGCATAAAGTAGGATAAAGCATGCTCTGTAAATTATTTAATTTTCACTGGTCAGTATTTGACTGCTTTGTAAAAATTGTATTTGCACTTTGAGGATGAGCAGTTCTCTCTCTGCCTCTGAAATCAGGTCATTGTTCAAAGAGAAATCTAATTGCTGATCCTTTGCACATGTGCAACAGTATAAAACAAACAGATTACTCTGGCGTAACCTTGAGTTCTTATTTCATCATCTGTTTACATGTCAGCCAACAAAGCAAACTAACAGGCACCCAAAATGAACCAGTGATGTAACTGCTTTTATGTCTCACCCTCGTCTCTGCAGCGGTCGATGAGATCAGGTTGGACGTGCGGATTGAGGAGAGCGTCACCGCTCCTGTTGGAGGTAATAAACATTTACAACTGAGTAGACTGTGATATGCAGGGTTCAGAGCCCTGAGTCTGCTTTTCTTTAACCTGCTGTTGCAACATTAAGTCTGTTTGTGTTGGCTTGAGAAGATAATCTACCTGTAGATTGCAGAAATGAGTCTTCCGTTTCCGTCTCTACAGCCCAGGACTCCTTCGATGTGGCGGTTCACTATTTAGGACAGGAGGTGCTCAAACGTCAGATTCAGGGCACCGATGTGCGGATAACATACCTACCCTCTTCGCTCATTCCCCCGACGCCGGCCGTCCTGAAAGCCAGGTTCCCACGCATCCCGCTGCCCGAGCCGCCCTCCACGCTGCCGGCCGGCCCGGAGCTGCAGGCCCTCTTCACTCTGCTGCCCTTCATGGAGAAGGGCGTGGTGCTGACCTCCACCCCGCAGGGAGTTTATGGCAAGAGGTTCTGCCAGGGGCGGGTCTTCTGGACAGGGCCGCACACGACCATGCCTGGCCTGCACAAGATGGAGAGGAACACGGAGCCGGTGCTGCTTTTCAACAAAGACATCTTCAAGCAACGTGAGTCAGAAACAAGCACGCCGACGGTCGTGAACAGCGCTGCCAGATGCTGCAAGCAAATAATCACCACACTCCTGAATTACTGTAGTTCTAGAGAAACTTTGGTAGATTTAAAATACAAATGACCTCATTTGTATTTTAAATCTACCAAAGTTTCTCTAGAACTACAGTACAGTTTTTAACATATATGATATTAATCACAGCGAGAGCTCGAATGTCTGTCGCGTGGATCACATCCAATGAGTCAACTGCAGTGACTACAGGACACACTGTGCAACCTGTGAGTTTTTCCTGAACACAAAAAAGGAAAATCACCAGGATTATAATAAAAATATGTGTCATTAGTTTTTTTTTTTTAAGTAGGATTTTATTTACTGAAGTACAGTCATGGCCAAAAATTTTGGCAGTGGCACAAAGTTTGTTTTTCATGCACTTTGCCGCTTCAGTTTTTTATTTAGTGAAGAACAATCATAAGGATTTCATTTTAAAAACCTTTATTTGCAAATTAATAAAAATTTTGTTTTGGCAGTGGTGCCCTTGCCAAAACTTTTGGCCATGACTGTATTAAATAGATTAATCAAATGGCAAAAAAACCCAGGAAATTCACAGAATTTTGTATAAGGTAACACAGACTCTTTGCTTTTACTATGTGCAAGTTGTGCTTTTGTGCAGTAAATGAGAGGCTATGCCACCAAAATATGGTTTGGCGCCAGTCTGCAGCTGTGATGGGATAATTAACGGGTCTGTTTTCTATAATGCACCACTAACATGGTTAGCATACGATGGAGGCTGGTATCAAATAACTTCTGTTGTATTTCACCCTAATAGAGAAAACTGAAATCATACATCCACAGGGGAGGGTAAGAACGTAGCTTGAGCAGTAAATCAAGAGCTTCCCCTTCATGCTCAGCTCTCTCTTCATCACAACAGACCACCAGTCTCCTGCTCCATTCTTCCCACACTTGTAAACAAGATACTTGAATTCCTCCCGTTCCCAGCTCAGGACCATTGCGTCAGACTTGGCTGCAAACTACCCCAGTGCGAGCTGGAGGTCATAACTCAATAAAACTGAAACTATGATGTTAAAATTATTTTAAAGTTAGATGTTTTTAGAATTATTTTAGGCCATGGTACAAAGGGTTAAAATACTGTTCAGATACGATCATTGTACATCTGGCAGTGCTGTGTAAGTTTTAAATCAGTTACGCATGATTGTGTACTTAACTCACTTTTTCCCCCTCATCATCAGAACTGGACCACTTCCGTTCAAATGGCGGCGAGCCTCCTCAGTGCGGCTTCACTCTGTGCTTCGGAGAAGAGCTGAGTAACTCAGAGGACCCGTCCAGAAAGCTGATAATTGTTCAGGTAAAACACTCACAGCAGAGTTTATGGGTCAAACATGAATTTAGTGACATCAAATCTGCGTTTATTGCAAAAACAAAAGTACTCACAGGACACCTTTCCTTTTGAAAACTGAACTTACTCATGAAAATCTTAAGTAAGTTGTGCCCAAACTCTTCTGTAACAAATGGCACCTGTCAGAGAGGTGATATCCCTAATATGGTTTTATCAGTCACAGAAGCCCCACCCACCTGCTATTCAACCCTTCTGTTTGTAAGCAGGAGCCATTCAGCAGAAAGTTGGCTTAAAGGGGGAGGAGCTAAAACAGCTTGTTTCAGACAAAGGGTGAACTGAGAGGCTGCACAAAGGCCCAGTATGAGATAAATAAAGATTATTTTTTACATATGAATCATGCAAAGCTACCCTAGGGTCCAAGAATAAGGCAAAAGAGCATAAAAGGTGTAATTTAAATGCAACCATTAAAAAAAATGTAAGAGAAATAAAAATAGCAATATTTCCAACTCTGATCATGAAATGTCCTGTTTTTTGATTTTATGGACAAGTTGCAGTTAATGATAGTAAATATAAAAAAAAAGAAAGAAAAATGCACCAAATAATGCGAGTTGATTTTAGATTTTGGCCCAGTAGAAAAAGGACTAATTATAGCATTCAAAACCTGTTTTACTGTTCATTTAGGAGCCTTTAAATGTGGAGAAATCTGCAGCTGCAACACAAGATATTTCAGCAAACAATAAAATTACCTTCACTACTCTCTCCTTTGCAGATTACTTTACAGTGGGAAGAACAGCTGGTCCAGAACACTCAGTCCGTGTGGTTTCACTAAATGGTAAAAATACCTTCACTACTCTCTCCATTGCAGATCACTCTACCATGGGAAGAACAGCAGGTACAGAACGCTCAGTCCATCTTGGAATCCATCACCATCCTCCAGTCTCTGGCCAGCCAGTCTCCACTGGGAGAAATAACTCTGAACCTCGTCACGGTGCCTTCGCCAACCTCAGAGAGCATCGCCTGCGGGAGTCTCTGAGCACTTTGACGGGTGTCAGACACCCCCCAGTTATAAATCTGACAGCTAAAAGGGGCTTTTTAATTTGAATTAAAGCTCCTCCAAATAAGATTATAATGAGATATCAAAATAGGAACCTGTAGTTAGCTTGTATGGTAATTCTATTTTTTGCCATATTGCCCGAACACGTTGCACAAAAACAGATGTACAGCACTTAAGAACTCAAGTGAATTCAGGCCTTGGGTGCCCAAGTCTGAACACTTTTTATGATAGAAAATCAAATGTGAACTAATATTAAAGGGGACCTATTCTGCTTGTCCTTATTTTTATCATATATATATAAAAATGCATTGTTAGAGTGGTGGAAGCTCATATGAAACTTGCAAAAGTTCGCCTGCTCTAGAAGCTCCGAATCAGGCAGTTTTTTTTCCTACTCTTTGCTCTATATGTCGTCAGAGAGTGGATGTCCCTAATATGGTCACATCAGAGACAGTTCTGGCTGTGAGCGCTGAAGCCCCACTCACCTGCTGTTCAAATGTTTAAGAAGGGCAGCCAATCAGAAAAAAGTTGGCTTAAAAAGGGAGGTGCTAAAACTGCTTTTTTCAGACGGATGATGAACTGACGGAGCATGAATCATGCAAAGCTACTCTAGTTTAGTCCAAGAATAAAAACATGGAGCTGAAAATGAGCATTAATGGGTCCCCTTTAATATCAGTTTTTGGGTGCACCTTGTAGTCCTTTTTAGATATTAGTGTACTGGAAACACTACATGTAAACACTTAGAAGCTTTTTATACTCATTGAGTGTTTCAAAATGTGACGTAAACAGCCTGCTGATCAGGGCTGAGCATTCATCTTCATGTAAGCTCCTCTTATTAAGTACTGGATCATTTTAGGTATTACAGGTCGATTTTTTGACTGGGGGGGAGGGGTAACAAGTTGTAGATTTGCAGCCATTTAGTTCTGTAGACATTGCTTCAGTTGTATTCGTCACAAGCTAGTGATGAGAACTGTGTTTCTATCACGGCACTATATATACACACATTTAACCGTACAATAAAAGGAAGATGCATCATGATAGCCTGAAGTAGTTCAGTAGAATAGTTTTTCATACACATTTCTTGCTAGCTGTATTGCTAACAATCAGTTCAAATCCAGTGCAGACATTTCCTTTTTATTGGTAGGTTTTTGTAGTTAAACACAAACATGAGTACTTTTTTTTTTTTTTTATACAAATGTGGATTAATAGTTGTCTTTTAATAGATTAAAAAGTTCAAGCTTGTGATGAGACAGGTGGAATGTGGCACCCTGCAGCAGGTCAGTCACAAATATTACATTCAGTGCATTATTTTTTTTAAAATCATTTACTGAGAGAAACTTGTCTAATTTACACAAACATGCCCCTTTAGCATCAGCCTGCCATGTCTGATATTCCTACAGAAGATGTGAGGTTAGCGTTTTAAAGGTTGCACCGAATTCAGACTCTTTTTAAATCATTTTAAATGCCTGTTAAACGTTCTACTTTCAGACTCTGTTGTTGCTTTTTTTTTTTTTTCTTTTGGGCTTGTAAAGGGTGAACAAAAGCACAAACACTGCACATTTCAATACAAAAGTAATGCAGTAAATACAGTTGGCTGAAGCTCTGAATATTTGGCTTTTTGTTGAGGCTGAAAGGCAGCGGTTTCATGTGTTGTAAAGCAGATTTCCCCTGTTTGCACCTAGTTGTTCCCCTTTCCTAAAGAGGGCATGATTTATATGACGTTTCCTCCTGACAGTTATTTTTGCAGTGCATGCTACGGAAGTTAGGCTGCCACTGCAGTAAATTACAGATAGCTTTTGAGGAAACTTGGTTCCGCTTTAACTAAGGATTTAAGTTAGGCGAGGTACAGGGGGCAAGTGCTTGAAGTTTCATAAGTTAGCAGAAAAGACACTAGACAGTATAAAGTGGTGTGCTGAAATTGAGTAAAGTTTACAGGGAGTGTGTCATAATTTGTCCTGTGTTTAACCTGTTCTTTTAAAGTACAGGTGCCCACTGAGGCATTAAAGTCTTGAAAAATATATTAAACACTTAATGTATAGTGTTAACTTATTTAAATGTAAAAAAAGGTTCATATGCAGCTTGCTGATGTTAAATAAGAAGCTTAAAGTGTTTTTTCTCCCATTTTATGTCTTTATTATATTATTCTACACTTTCCCAAAGTCAAAAACACAAACTTGTGAGTTCCTTTTAAAGTCATCCTAACAAGAAACAAACATTTTGAGCTTCATCTAACTGATGTTTACTGCAGGATTTTAGTACTGTAAGGCATTTTTGTTATTTTGTCCACCTTGTTTCATGTAATGTTTGCTGGAATAACAATAATGCATAAAATAAAAAGGGGGGGGGGGGGGGGGGGGGGAAGGGAAAAAAAAAAAAAAGGGGTTTTGGGGGGGG
>VUQI01028541.1:0-12019 GCA_015106735.1 Paratilapia polleni | reverse complement strand
TTTCTGCTGTACAGCACAGCCCAACTTTACTTAGTCTTGGCAGGTACCTTTGTCTTCCTTGTTTTCCAAAGAGGCCACGCCCCCAATAATGCAAACTTTAAGCCTTAATACAATTTAAACAGGTGAGTTATAAACAGGTGTTATGAAGGGGGAAATTAGCTACAGAGACCAAAGAGTTTTTGTATCAGGCTGTAAACATGTTTATTTCTGCTGTAAAGTTGGACACTTTAACATGGGAGTCTATGGGGACTGACTCACTGCTGGAGCCTCTAGGGGACATTAGAGGAACTGCAGCTTCTGGCTTCATTTCTTGCCCTGAAGGTTGCTGCTTGGTACGGACTCGATTGGTTCTGAAATCTTCGAGTAAAAACCAAACAGCGATTCACTGCAGTACTGTTAATTATGCTTAAAGAGATGGGAGAGGGATAATAAGGCACAGGTGAACTGATATCCACCATTCAATGCAGCACTATATGTTTAACAAAAATATCATAATATTCACTCATGGTTACAGCTCATGATTACTTATAATGTTTAGGCACCAAAACTACTTTGTTCGGTTTAGGTTTAGGAAAAGAGCCTGGTTTAGGTTAAATTAAGCCTGATCACACTAAAGGCTAAAGATTACCCAGTGTGTTAAAACACTTTCATCAATTTCATCTATCATTCATTTTAGTATTAGAAATGTTTATGGTTATTTAGCACCCACAACTCCACCGCTCCTTTTTACTATAAACCTTTTTCTTCTAGGTGAGCTCAGGTCTGTAAGAACAGCCTCAACGCTGCTTAATGTGCTGCCTGAATATACAGTAAAACTGAGATTTATAGCTTTCACATTTTTAAAAAATACAAAAACCCTAAGGCTGTGCAGATCCATTCTACAAAACTAACTAAACATTTGCCATGAACCGCAACTCAGGTGTCAGCTGCAGTAACTTTCACTGTTACCCATTAGCATCCCCATTTGCAGACACTACACCAGCTCGACATGCACTTACAGAGCTGACAAGGAGCACATTTTTAATAACTGCCGAGGGAAGCTGTTGTAGGCCGAGAGAGAGTTCCGCATATACATGCTGGTTCCCTCGTTTAACAGCTACAGTGTGCATCTTAAACACTTTCCCAGCCCTGATTTCCCAGGCCTGTTAAGGGCTTTAAATTGGCAGCCATGCCGGTAACGAGCCCAGCTTTCTCACAATTAACCCCAAATGCACAATGATGTGCGCGGCAAACAGCAGCTGCAGACACCTGTTTCACTTTTTATTCCACCTTCCCTCACTGCAGGAGCATGAAGCAGTAAAACAAAGTTCAGGAATGGAAAGCTTGCCATGTGAAAGCTCCCTGAGCTCCCGCCCTTGCATTTCCGTCACGTTCCAGTTCCCATTTTATTCAATCATTGTGTCAGCCCACCAGTCAATCAGCTCCTCTCCTCGCCAATAACACATAATAAAAACGTCAGACTCCAGGTAGGTGTGGGACTTCTGCATTCCTTCAGAAGCCATCTCTGTGACATTTTTAATGATATTCATGCAGTTATTGGGGGGAAACTATTAAATAAACGCAGACGAGCAAGCGCGTGGGAGAAAGATTATGCATTTCAAATCGTCCTCGGTGCAACGTAATAAGTGTATCCGACACCTTGAGGAGGAAACTGATTGCTTCTGTTCATGTGGGTAATATTTTCCATGTCGACCACAGCACGGTGAAATAATTACAGAAAACTACCTTCTTCCACACCCAATTCCTTCCTCTGCATTGCCCTTGTTGAGTGTGTACCATTGTGACAGGGAAAGGAGATCAAAGAGAGAAAAAGATGCTGTGCTAGCTCGTCTTCTGAAAGTCTTTGGATCATTTATGGATGTGTTTGCCTAAACCACACTGTGTGCATCCTTAAGCTTTGCTTTAATGTTAAAGGGTCACGTCCTCTGATTATAAAAAACACACTCTCCTTCTGCGCCCGGGTTTGGACTCATCAATCTCAGAGATTTCTGCTTCCACCTTTCAGTAAAGTTCAGGTCAATTCCATTGAATTTTATTTATATAGTGCCAAATCAGAACCACTTTATATTGTGGGGTAAAGACCCTCCAATATTAGAGAGAAAACCCCAACAGTCAGACGACCCCCTATCTGCAAACACTTGGCGACACTGGGAAGGAAAAACTCTTTTTACTAAAAAGTAAAAACGTCTTCTATGTGTGCGCTAACATAGGCCAAAACAGTAGTGAGACTGCTCTGCTTTATGTTGCTCTATTGTATGCTCTGTGCGTCATGTATGTACAGCAGCTGAGAGAGCAGTGAATATTCTGTGTACCTGAGTGTCAGTATAAGGACAACAAAGCTGACTTGGATGTGATGAAGTTACCAATGTCAGACACATGCTGTGCAGAAGTTACAGCTAGCTGTTTAACCGCCTGCTGTAGAAAGTAAATGATAGTTATACATCTTTGCTTTGTGCCATTACAGGATTTACACTTGGCTAAAATCAGTGCTGTTTTACATCATATACAAGAAGTCATTTGGAAAATTAGCCAACTAACATTTCCACTCACAAATGATCTTGCTAGCGATACCCAGTGTTGCCAACTCCTCAGTGAGGAAAGTAGCTATTGGCTGTCCTAAAAGTTGCTAAATGATGTCATCACCTAATTTGCATAATTGACCATGTATATAATTGTAATGGATGCTGTAGGAAAGAGAAATAACGTTGTGGGAGAGACAAAAAGTGAGTAGAAAACACCCCAAATATGTTTACAACTGCAAATGAACTTTCTTCTGTCGCTTCTTGTTTTTTTTAATGTCCTTGGAACTGACAAAATGACCCAAAATGTGAATACAAAGTCGCTAAGTTGGCAACAGTGGCGATACCATTAGCAAGCAAGATACAGTTAGCCAGCTAGCTGTAAGTTAGCTACACTGCATGAATCTGGTGATGACTATTTTCTAATGTTGGCTGATACAGTAATTTGAAAATGGACAGCTAATTTACTAAATCAGTGGACTAGAATCAGATCCCAGAAATAGCTAACCTTATTCACTCATGACTAATGTTAGCTTGTCTGCATTAGCAGCCAGCTGGCTAACCTTAGCTCGCTTGCTTGCTAACGTTGCCTCCTGTGTGAAGCCACATCAGTGCCAGGTTTTGTTCTTTTGTGCATTTTGTGTTGGACTTTGTGTTTTGCTGGGAGACGGCTGATTGGTGATGTTGGTGATTAGTGGACTCCAAAGCTACTGTTAGTCTCCTTTCTGACTCTAACAGGACCGTAATTTACAAACTGAACACCATGCTGTGTTCAATCGGACTTGAATCTAGTGAATGAGACCATAAACTCATCGGGAAAGTGTTCATTTGTGACTGGAACATCTGCTCAGTTAGCTGCAGATGTTTATTAAAGATGGACTGTGGTTAAAAACAGGTATGTGTTTTGCAGTCAGCTGCTTTACTTTCAAACTGTGATAATGTGGCGTTCATACATATAAAAGCTGTGTAAACTTTTCTCCACAGACACAAATAAATAGAGAGAAAAGTCAGGGGAAAAGTTAGTTCTTTGTATTATATGGGTCATCAGCCTCTTTGGAAAGCAATAATGAAGTGTAATAATGTACAATACTATTACAGCTAATTTTGTATTTAGTTCTGCTTTATTGCTTCCTTTGTATTAAAGTCATCAATCATAAAGAGCCGGGCTCTTTCTGAAGGTTAGCTGCATGTGCCGGGGCGCTCGGGACGCTTCTTGTCATTTCTCGTTAACATGCTGCGACTGCGGAAGCGAGCGGGGTTCGGCAAGTGTGTGCAGTCTGCAGAGTGTGCAGCTCAGGGGGTCGACATCAGCGGGTCAATCAATATCATTAATGATCAGTATGATTAAAACTGATTGTAAAAAGAGATGGAGGTGGAGGGGCAGGTAGGCCCTGATTAACAGGTGTTTCTAACCATTAAGACCATCACAGGGGGCAAGTGACAGAAACTCGAACTGTCACACAGGTTAAGACACCCCGAGTGGGACAGCCTTTAATAATCCTTCAACATGTTCATCTACGGAAACAGTCTGAGGTTTATTCCGTCCATTTCCTCTTTTGTTAGGGTGTCAAACATGAAACCTGGGGGTCACAACCAGCCCACCAAAGGGCCCAGTTTGGCCCACCGAATGGCTCTGTAAAGTGTGAAAGCGAAGTCAGCAGTTAATCCATTTTTTGATTAAAATGCACTGATATTTCTGCTGTTGTGGCGATTAATTTATTTAGTCTTTACAGGGAGAAAAAAAATCTGATCAGGTCTAAATATAAGAAAGCAGTCAGAAAATAGTAAAAACTGAGCAGTCTACCTTTGTCAGTCCAAATATCAGGTTCAGGTTCAGGAGCACATCTTCAAAACAAACCCAGCGGCGAGAGCAGGAATGCTGCATGAGGTGGCCAAGCAACAAGGGTGGAGACGTGGAGACTAGAGCTGAGCATCCGTGAGTCACCGCCGTGATGACAGGGTCGCTCATTCAACAGTTCTGATCTGACCACGTATGTCCTCATTGTGATGCCTAACTGAAGGCCAAAACGTCCTTCGCCAACATAGTATGTGTGGCGCCGCGCTCTGGACGCCCCTAGACCGTCACTGATTAACCCTCTATGGCACAAATTTTAAGTTTTTAGAGAAAAGGGTATTTTCACCCTACTTTGTGCGACTGTATGTGTTTGTGTGTGTCTGACATTGATTGTGTTCTGTGTGGACCTTCAGGAAGCAGATGCCGGTGGATGTGAAACACAGCTGTTTATCACATTTCTGGGATTTGACTCTTTGCGTTGTTTCCTGGTACCTTACATCTGCCCTTCTTGTCATCATCCAGCGGGCTTTGTAGAGAGAAAATGATTTTTAAAAAGTTATATTTTGTTATCATAATTGTTGGAAGCCAAACTCAGATTAACTGCTGTATGAGATAGTGACAGAAACGATGCCCATTAGGACGAACCATTTTCTACGCCGCATCCCTTCGCGGCCAATCTCCCAATTTTATAACAAAGAAGTCCTCCAACAAAAAACACAGTTCATGAGTTAAAGCTGGTTATTGAGGCTATATTCACATGTTAAATGACTAAAGAGAAAGTTAAAAGAATTAACATGTTGCTAAAGCTTCCTGTTAGCAGCTACACTGATGGGTTGCACTCCACATGCTTTAGAGGTCTGTGCTGGTTACATATATAACTGCAATTATCTTGTTTTCTAAGTGCCAACTTTCTGAGAAAAATGAGCAAAAATGAAGCATTTCACACAGAGGGTGAAAGCAGATCATGCAGTAATGTTCAGTATAAAATAACAGTCTGGTTTTTTTTAACATTAAAGCATGCAAACCTGTTCCAGTAACCCTAAAAATAAAATTATGAGCCAGTTCACCAGATATGAACTTACCTTTTCATTGTTTAAATACAGCTGCACAGTTGTTCATTTTTCACCCTACAAATCATGAATAACACCGACAGTGATTCTTTTAATAGTCTTTGCCAAAGATGGACCATAGCTCACTGTGTTTTATCGTGTAGGATTTGTGTGTATTCTTTTTAGTAGTGACCACAAATTACAGGAAACACAAAGGTTTGTGTCAAATAATGCATCACAGTCTCATGTTTAAAGCTGCATGTAGTCACCAAAGCAGCGCTCCTACAGGCTTTTTGGCCTGACAGTTCTCCTGTAAGGAGATTTTTCCATTTGGGAACCCTAAAGATGTAGAAAATGTCACACAGAGGGTAGAATGAACATAAAACTAACCCTGAACAGGTCGCGGGAGACGTGGTGGATGTTACGAGCGTATAAACAATCTGCATATGAGCTGTCATTGGTGAAGACAGGCGTGACATCCTATTATGGATCTCTATTGTCTCAACTTCTTTCTATTTAAAGTCCATGGGAGCAAAAACAAACTTCCTGCTGACAGCAGAATTATTTTTCCCTCCTGCTGAGAACGTCTTTATCTGTTGCCGAGTCAGAAACTAACAAAGAAACAAAAAATCTCCAGAAAAGCACGAGTGGGCCTCTATCGTGTCCATGCCAAACAAACGGGAGGGCTTCTGCATGTCTGCATGTGTCTCTCTGTTAATTAGACCGAGCCAGTTGGTTAATTGTTTGGCTGATATGGGTAGAGGAGGAAGAGGAGCAGAGAGGGAGGACGAGGAGGAGGCAGAGGAGAAGGGGGGCACTTGATTCATGACAGGGAACCGCAAGTTTGAAGGGTGTCGACAGATAAGACTGCAAGGGTAATTAACAGAAAGAGAGAGGGATGATGAGAGAGAGAGGAAAGGGAGGGAAGTGCCAAGAAGAATAAATGTCATAAAAGTGTCCCAGGATGCTGTAATGACTTCAAAAAGAAAGGAAAAAATGGAGAGCTGGTGTGTGGGAGGAGGGAGATAAAGAGAGGAAGTGAATGAGCGCGAGAGGGCAATGATTAAGGGCATAATTCCATTTTATTACACAATACTGCTGCAGACCAGGATGCCAACTGGGCACGAGCAGGGCTGAGTACACGGACAATTAACTTTTACAAAAAAACTCTCCAAAATACAAGCTTTGATGCTCCTCAAGGTCAACAAATGTCAAGGAGGAGGAGGAGCACATAAACAGTCTCAGAGCAGCAACAAGCAGCTTGTTGGCACATTTCTACCAGGGAGGAAGAGGAGGAATGGATGGAATACAGAGGTGGTGACGGCCCTGCAGCCTCAGACCCTGACAGTCTCTGTGTGGTCTTTTAATTAATTTTATCCACCGAGGTGGCATCTGAGGAAGAGAATACTGAAGTCATGTGTTCTGGAAGCAAAAGAAAAGAGACAAGTTTCATTATCATCACAAACCAGCTCTGCTTTCATGGAGAACTTCTGTTCACATCCAGACTGGAAAGACTGAGAGACTGTCTCCGGGCGCCGGAAGGGGTCACCGTCTTTGATATTTGGCACCATCGCAGCTGCTCAAACACTGTTATTGAATCTCATTTTGCTGTGTGCAGTCCTGCAAACATGAGTTTGGACTCTCTGTTTGATGGCACCTACCCCCATGAGTCAGGTCAGTGGTTTTTAAACCAGAGCTGCAGTGATTTTGTGCCCAGTATAGGTATACTATCTTGATTTGTTATGTCTGTTTTTAAACTGCAGCACATGCAGTGATGAGGACACTGTACTGGTCTGCTGTGCTGAAGTGAAGCTGTGGATTTACCCATCGATCTACGTTCCCAGCCTCACCTGTGATCATGAGCTGTGGGTAGTGACTGAAAGAATGAGATCGCAGAAACAAGCAGTGGAAATGAGTTTCCTCTGAGGGGCATCTGGACTCTCCCCTTAGAGATGGGGTGAGGAGCTCAGACATGTTTGGGCATGTCCAACTGGGAGGAGACCCCAGGGCAGACCCAGGACATGCTGGAGAGATTATGTCTCTCAGCTGGCTTGGGTGGACCTTGGCATTCCCCTAGAAGAGCTGGAGGAGGTGGCTGTGGAGAGGAAGGTCTGGGTGTCTGGCAGAGACACATAGACCCCTTTGTCCGGACCCGGATAGATGGATGGCTGTATTTCCTGAGCTAATGTTTCAACTTTTTATCGTCTGTTGCAAAGCACTCTTTGACCTTGATTGTGAAAGGTGCATTATGAATCATTTTGTCTGACAATGTGAAAAACATATTGTTTTTCACATTGTCAGAGAAAACAATATGAAAAACTGTTTTTTTATCCAAATTTCTTCAGAGGAGGTGGAAGTACTTTCTTCATCCCTGAGCTTTCAGGCTGCATGCAGACCCAATGCCCTCTGCCAAGAAGTTAGGGCAGCCTGATTTTGCCTTGTAGGCAAAACCCGGGGTAAAAAAGATTTAAAAGCACTTTCTTCTGATCATTAAGCTCAATTACTGTGAGCTCCTGTGGTAATAAATGAAGGCGACTCAGACCCCCTCAGTGTTAGCACGGTTGTTGTGTTAAAATGATTTACGTCCACATTAGAGCTCCATGACACAAACAACATGATGACCCTTCAGTCTCTTCTTCTTCTTTAGTGTATTTTCACAGCAAATCTGCACATGACAGCAAAGATGTGGAGAGGACTGAGACAGCTCAGCTGACTGACAAAAATAAACACAAATACAGATTAAATTTAGCTTTAAATGCAGGAATACAGAAAGAATCACAAAGGGCACACAGCTCCCACCTTCAGACAGCTAAACTCACCGTGTAGTCAGACAGATTATCACGATCACCGGCCCTGGATACAAACCTGCATGGGCCCTTCCTAAGCATCAAAACGGAGTTTGGCCACACCATAATACCAGGCAGATTACAACCACAGCATGTATTACTTTGAACCTATAGTCATTACTTGGACATGTTAAATTACTGCTATTCTCTTATGTTCTATGACATGTAAAATAACAGAAGATCTCAGAGTCCCACTTTGGCCCACTGTGGAACCAACATCATGAGGAAAGGTCCTCAGCTCCTCCCCTCAGCTCAGACAGCATATTTTCACATCATGGAGGAAACACACTGAGATAGCCAAAGTATGTACAGGTAGTGAGCATAAGGACATCCTTGTTGTGTTAAAGGATGAGCTCCTTCAATGTGCACCAATCAGGAGAGGCAAATCGATGATGGGGCATCAAAGCTGGTGTTGAAAGTGAACAGCACGCCTCATCTAAACCAAACTGCAGTGAAAAATGTCCGACCTAAAGCCCCAACTTTCTTCTTGTAACCGCGCCAGAAAGCGACCCAAAGAAATCTGTTGGCCGCACTGACTCACTCTTACCAACTACAAAAGGTTCCCCACTAATGGATACTTCCAAAAAAAAGAATATAAATCAGAGACATGGCTTTCGACTTAAAGTGCAATTTATTTTATAACCATCAATAAATAATTCACCTAAAACAAACTAAGCTCTTCTGCAGGGACATAAAAACAATAAATAAACAAATAAAAACATTGAAACAATTGAAACCAACAAGTATTGAAGTCATGGGAATATTAATCACATTTTGAGACTACACAGCACAGCTTGAAAGGGATTATATGGTCTTCTAGCACTGCAACCCCAAATCAAGTCAAATCACGTGGATACATGAAGCATGCAAGTCATGACTAAGGCCATCTGTTACTCGGCTGGATCCCAACAACAACTCGTAACGTGGCGTTTCTGCAGAGCATAACATGCAATCCTTAACAATTTCAGGGCTACTCACAGAAGACATTCTTAGCAACCCAACAGTTTCACGTACCTTGATTTCCAAAGAGACTCCGCAGCAGCAGTCCAAACAGGAAGAGAAGGGAGCATAAGGTAAGCGTAAGGTAAGGGTTGTGCCACAGGTCTGTGAAGCAACAGGTTAATTCCAGGTGGGCGTAACTACCATCAGTTCCTACCGGTTACAAAGGTCATTGATCAAGTTGTTAAAAGTCCAGACAGTTCTGATTTAGTGGTGTTAAGTGAAGCCTGTTCAGGTGTCTCAGTGTTATTTCATGTCTTACATCACACCCCAACACCCTGAACATTTGCGATAAGGACCGTATACACTTTGTCAACCTGCTCATTCACCTTTCTCCTGCTGACTGCCTGTGCTTTTTACCTTGCCAGCACACTACGATGCTCATTTTAACTATCACGCACACACCAGTGAACGCATCAGGGCAATTTGGGGTTTTGGGGTACTCTGCACTTGCAGACTGGAGGAGCCAGGGCTGAACCACCAAGGCCCACTTTCATCTCCTGAGCTACAGCTGCCTGTTAAAGATAGCTTCTGGGAGCCACAGGTGCCAGGACTCCATCCAGGAGAAGCAGCTGAAACTAAAGCACTACCTCTACTACTACACCCCTGTTAGTCAGTTATTTAGAACAACTATTTATATATAGTACAAAGAAACATTTGGGTAACTTCAGAGTCCTAAAGTTGACTTATGCACGGTCAAACATGTATGATTTGACTCTAAAATCAGCCTTAAAAGAGCAGGTTTGGTTGATGTCGTCTCAAAAAATAAACCCCTTTAAGTTACCTGCCCAGCTTGCCCATGCACTGATGCCCATGCAAGCTCAAATTTTTATTTTTACTGCCAGACAAAACTGAGACAGGCATTTCACTGCAACCCATAAATGCCACATGCATATTCACCTGTACTGGTCTGTAAAAGGACTGATCACAGTGAGGGTTAGAGGGGCCCAAAGGCCACACAGGGCTGGTTTAGGTCATTGTTTCAGAGAAGCTCTGCTGAAACACCATGCTGGTGTTTTCAGATTTAAACAGCTCAGTTTTAGGGAAGAAAAATGGGCTGAAATTTAGAGAAAAACCTGCTGTCATTCTGCAGGGAAAACAAGTGAGATTTTAGTAAAAATACCAAAGAGCTCCATCAGGTCCACCAGCTCATTTTTGCCCTGAGGCACTCCAGCTTTTTTATACAGCCCTTCTTAAAGCAAACAGAGCATTTAAAACTATTATAGGAACAAAACCTCAACCAAAACACCAGAAGCAAACCTTCCCAATGTGTCACAGCCCTCTCTGAAGAGGGGAAAGGGGTCAGGTGAAAGGGAGACGGCGCAGATAGCGAGGAAAGAATGTTGAAACAAAAAGAGATGGCCCTGAGCGGAGCGGGAAAAAAGGCCTGCGCTTACACAACAGCAAGTAACCGAGAGGAGCCTCTTCTCTCTTTTCATGCACCTTGTCGTCTGTCCCCAGGGGGAGCCACATGTGGAGAGGCGGGGGCCTTCATTATCTTTAGGTGGGTTTTGACCTTTGACCCAGACCTGCTTAGTTCACAGGGACCAATGGAATTTGGTAGTACAGCGACCAACCCCGAATATAAAGGGGGCACATTCCTGAGCCAAAGTCAAGGCAGCAGTGCTATTTGTGTGGATTTTATCGCCCTGTGTGTTGGCGAGTATTTGGTCTCATCACTCTATAAAGTGGAAGCTTTAGACAGCGCGACCTCGGACCTTTCATTTCACCGTATGAACATTCACATAACCTGGAAAACTTACTGCAGGCTTTCCCTTTATCACTTTAAATTCTGTTTTCCTTTTTTTTCTGTCCGCAGGGAGACAAGTCTTTGACCGGAAACCATTCATTACCACAAGCTCTCCCTCTCCCTAAACCTCCCCTCTGTCCTTTCATTACTTCTCATTGAGAATTCAAACTAATCTCTCTCTTTCTTTCTCGCTTTCCTTTGTGGCATCTAATCAATCAGTTGCTCCTCTTCTAATCAGCCTCCTTTTTGTTCCTTTCCCACCACGGTTTCTACCCCTTTGGGAATGTTTGGGGATTCAGCAGCCAGAAACGGGTCCAGGTCTGGGTTTCCGAGCCATGCAGACAAAGCTGCAGACAGACACAGCTGGCCACAGCTGGCCACAGCGAGCATGAGAACAAATGGGAGCATAATGGCAGTGCTACAAAGTGGTGGAACAAAATCAGGGGAAAGGGATTTTCAGATTATAGTGTAACAGAGAAGGAGAGTAAATCTGCTTTATATCATGTTGGTTTAATGGATTTTATTTTCTACCTGCCTGTTGTAGTCGTCTGTGACTTCAGCCATGTTGTTTTCCTGAGCCAGACGTGACCATTTGGCTGAGAGGGTGGAATGATAAGTTAGCAGCTAATGCTACCTAGCTTGGTTGTCAGTCTGCATCCACAGACTGTATGGGAGCATCACACAGACACAGATACCTGCTAATCAGCGCTCAGTAACATCCAATCAAATCCTAGAATTTCACTGAGCACCAAAACTGGAGCTCAGACTTCTTGGACGGTCTGTTAGTCCAATTAACCGCACAGCAGCCATATTATTGGTCAGATAACTGCATTAAAAATGCTCCAAAAGGCTCCAACAGCACAAACACGGTCCAGTTCAGGGACTCCAATTAGCTGAGGTGAAGCCTAGCAGACAGCTAGCAGCTACAGTCGCCTGTGAGTCAAAGAGGCCACGTCCCTAATAATGCAAACTTTAAGCCTTAATACTATTTAAACAGGTGTGTTATAAACAGGTGTTATGAAGGGGGAAGTTAGCTACAGAGACCAGATAGTTTTTGTATC
>VUQI01028540.1:0-17129 GCA_015106735.1 Paratilapia polleni | reverse complement strand
GAAAAAACAAGTTAAAACGTGTTTTATATATATATATATATATATATATATATATATACACATATATATATAATATATATATATATATATATATATATATATATATATATATATATATATATATATATATATGTATATATACACACACACACACATACATATATACACATATACATACATATATACACATATACATACATATATACACACATACATACACACATATATCTCACACACACACACACACACACACACACACACACATCAAATAAATAGATAAACAACTACACTTAGTCACAAAGGAACATTTGAAGTGTATTTGAAATCAGAAGAGCACAGAATCTGATCATTTGAGAAGCTGGAAACAGTAAATGTCGGCATTTTTGTTTTTCAAAATTAAATTTTTAAATCGACTGACTCGTTGATTTTTCAACTAATTATTGTAGATGTTTAGTTTATCTATGTAACACAGAGAGAGATATTTGCCTGCAGCAAACATCTGATGTTTTCAAACTTCAAAACTTGTGAATTTATTCTTTAAACTACAGAAGATTTAGAAGACGAGTTGGTGTTTTATAGGATGATCAGCTGTCACTCAGTTATGGCTGCCACACTGACCTCGGCCTCCTTGAGTCGTCTCTCGAACCATCCTTTGGTTCCCTCCATGGACTGAACCTGAGCCTGCAGCTCCTCCACTCTCTGCTGGAAACCCTCCAGCTCCTTTGTCCGAGCCTGAAAACACAAACATATAATGAACATGTGTGATAAGGATTCTGCTGCTGATCTGTCTTGATGTTACATGAGACATCTGGAAGACAGAGCTCCTCAGGATTTTTCTCCTTATCCACTTTCACTTCCTGTCTGCCTGTTCACCTTTTCATCTCTAAGCTGCTGTCGGATTTCCTCCTCTGAGCGATTCTTGTCTTCGTGAAGTCCTCTGAGCTCCTTCTCATATCGAGCCCTCACTGCGAGAACCTGAAAGGGGGGGAGAGGAGACAAGAAGACATTAAGCTCAGGGAATAAGAAGAAGAGACAAAAATCATTCACTAAATCTGATGAAAATGTATTTTTCTGCACATTTTAAAAAGTAAAAACTACACAAAGAAAAACAGGCAGAAACAGATCAGAGATAATTCCAAGAAGAGAAACTGGAAACAAATAGATAAAATTTGAGTACAATTTAGAAAACCATGAGAAACATAGAGAAACAGGAAAGAGAAACAAAAAAAGACCAACACTCACCTCCTTCTCATGCTGCAGTTTGAGGTCTGACAGCGCCTCCTTGTGGTCTGACTTCTCCTGATTCAGCTGCATGGCCATTTCATCCAGCATGACCTTCCTCTTCTCTGCTGTCTGCTCACACACAGATATAAGTGAGTTCAATGGCTCAGTGTGTTTGTATGCAGACATCATGTCACACTCTGTGGGGGTTTTTTTCTGTGTGTGTGCGTACCTTCTTAGCCTCGTCCAGCTCTCTCAGCAGTCTCTCCTTCTCTTGTCCTTCTTCTGTTAACTGCTCCAACAACTTCCTGTTGGCAAAACTCGATTCCTGATGGAGGGAAAGCGACAGCATAAGAAAACCACATACAAACAAACAGCTGGAGCATCCTTTATAGCAGCAGGATGTATCAGACAAGAGAGCTGAGATAAAAACCCAAAGGTGAAACAAACCATTGACTTTACTGGTCTAAGTTTTATCTACCTGCAACTGGGAGTTTAGGTCGTCTCTCTGAGCCAGCAGACTCTCCTGTTCAGTTCGTCTCTGCTGCAGCTCGGCTGTCAGCGCCTCCTGCTGCTCTCGCAACAGGTTCATCTCCTGCGTCTTCACCGTCTGGATCTGCAAACACATTTAAAAAACTCTTTACTCATCTTCACGGTTTTGTACGAGTCTCTTGGTTAGATAACAAAACATGACTGCAGGAAAATATTAGATAGAAAAGAATGACAATGAACGACAGATGACAGTTGATTAGGACTGATTGATTAGGGATTGGGATGAATGCAGAGGACAGTAGTAACCACAGGTTCAATTAGATAAATATTGAAGGACTGAACAATTTAGCTTTTTAGGTGTAACAAGGACATGATTCTCTACACAGAGGTGATTTACCTAGATATAGATCAATGTCAGAGGTCCACCTCTATGGGTCACCTGCATCAGCAAACCCTCTTTTATAACCCCTCAGGGCCTCTGCTACGCTGTCGCTTTTCCACTTTCCACTTTCCCCAGGGACTACGAACCTTTGGATGCTCCCTGGATTCCTACCACAGGGACTGGGGTCTAAATTAACCTCCAGAGAAATCATTTCATCCCCACCAAAAGTCCCTTTTCAGGGGTTAGCACTATTTGAAAGTTCAGGAACTTTGTCTCTAGAGTTTGCATCTCTCATTGGTAGGTCTATGTGGCAGCGGGGTGTGGTTTTTGGCTCAGCTGTGGGAGGAGAGAGGGGGCAGGTGGTTCAGGGTGCAGTGCTGGGGGAGGCTGTGTGGAACACCTGTTACATATTGTCTAATCAGTCTCCCCTATTTATGCAGTAGCATGCTGGGACCAGGGAGGTGAGAGCTTACAACGAGGAGGAGAGCTGGCGGCGGCTGGAAACACGCTGAATATGCTGGGCAGTATCGAGGCACACGGCGCCCAACAAGAACCAAGCACTGTACAAAACAATAAAGAGCACAGCAAGCACTACAACAGTTGTGTCCACGTGTGGTGTTGGGAACCCACTGTGGTTCTGACCTGTTACAGTCTACTTGCAATTTTTATGGCTAAATTTTTTTTAGCCATTACGTCTCACTAGGTTTTTAAGATATGACAAAATCATAAGTTACGGTTTGTAAACACAACATTAAAACTTGGGCCTTGATGCCCAGTTCAACAAGAAGGCCAAAGAGAACAAGTGAAAATGTGAATGAAGAGAGGGAGCAGCATTAGCAAAAACAAAGCAGTGAAACACAGAAAAACATTAATTTCCAATCTCTTTGACAGCAGTTATGCTCTAAACCAAATATATCCACGCCTACACCTCCACACAGGAACGCGCGCAAGGCCAGATTTTGTGTGAACTTCACCAAAAAGCAGGTTTCATCCCGTTTATGCGACTGCTGTGTGTCTGTATGTGTGTGCACGGCCTGTCAAGAGGACACACAGAGCTGCAGCTCTTATGCAGAGAGCAGAGACAACCGAGATGTAATCTGACTGCTACACTTTTAGTTTCAATATGAATACATAAAGATTCATATTCACCTAGATTTGTTTGCTTTCACCACCAATGCTGCTCACTTACTGGTGTGCTTGAGCTGCAGATGGACTACACTGAAGTCCAGCTGCAGACTACCTGTGGTGTTTTTTTTTTTCTTTTTAAGTATTTTAAAGCTATTAGGTAGCTATAAGTTTTATCCATTATCAAAGCAGGGTACTTTTAATTTGATTAATTTGACACAAACACAGTTATGACTCAAAGTGCCCTCCAAAGTAGCTTTATCGCCAGTCTCAAAGTAGGCCTAAACATGCTCACAGATATTTTCTTTCCTGCACTTCACAGTTGTCCATCAAAAAGTGCATAGTTTTCTTTATTGTAGTT
This sequence comes from Paratilapia polleni, assembly GCA_015106735.1. Classification (NCBI taxonomy): domain Eukaryota; kingdom Metazoa; phylum Chordata; class Actinopteri; order Cichliformes; family Cichlidae; genus Paratilapia; species Paratilapia polleni. The sequence goes on along the minus strand of VUQI01028540.1, from coordinate 13,548 downwards.
CTATCATTTCATAAAAGCAACCAAACCATGATATTATTACAATGAAAATGCAAAGTTAAAGTATTAAACAATCATAAATGGCCCACTGCAGAGTACTCACATGTGGTTAAATATATAAATTACTTACACCTGTTAGGAATGTCAGTAGGCTAATTTATACTCAAATATTTTTTGTGGCTCCATTCAGATTTTTTGGGCCAAAACTTGCTCAAAAATGTCTCTTCTGATAAAGGTTAAGGTTGCTGAGCCCTGCTTTAAGGGGTTACCCTCTAACATGTAACCTGAAAACCTAACACATAGCACATGTTGGTTCCTGCTACATTTCCCCGAATAAAGTCTTTTACAGTAACAACAAATCTAAGGCCATATGAATGGATCTAATTCAGGCTAAAAGCAGTAAAATTCATCAAATATATCTTTTGCTAGAGGCAAACAGCTGATACACAAACAAGGGGAGCATATATGAACCAGAGATTTTACTTCAGAGAATTTCCTTCTGGTCTTTGTCCAAAACCCTAATAAGCTACATCTGAGGTTGCTGACCAAAAACTTGCCTCCTGCAGCCTCATACATTTTTAACTATATAAATTATTGTTAAATCGAGGCTCTAAATCCAGACAGGAAGACAGTCATCGAAATAAGATTGCAGTAGATGATATATCCAACACCATTAAAGAAATTAAATGAGGACTGATATCTAATGCAATCTCATATTTTCTGCTGTCATCTGATATTTTCTACTGTAGAGCCTTGTTTCTGTAGTGGATACACTACAGTTCCACAGAGTCACACAACATGGTTTTATATTACAACTCCTCAGATGACAGTGTTGGTGTAAAAGTTCTCTTGAATCCCGTCTACAAAAATGACACAAAAATACAAAAACAGCAATGAACCGATCCCAGAAACAAACACCGGTTTGATCAAAACTGGCAGGATTTGAAGAAGAAACATGGATAATGATGTGGTGCAGACATTCTCACAACCTTTTTTAGCCCTAAAGAAAAACATTTTTTTTTTTAAATATGAACTACTGTATATTTCTGAGCAGGTGCAGTGGCTCTTGCCTTACAGAAACCACTTTCTGAGATGGTGAAATTGGTCATCGTGATCATTCTGAGGAGCTGTTACCAAATAATCTCACTGTGACCAGTAACCCATGGGCTACCAAAAAAAATCAACCAAAAAAATAAAGTGGTTTGGACTAACATCTTCTCCATTTTGCTTCTCAAAGGCTTAGTTCACATTGACTCCAAACAAAAATATGGGTGCCCAGCAACAAAACATCTGAATGGAAATCATGACAACATCAGTGTCAGTGAGCAAAACAGTGGTAGTTGCCTCATTGTCCAAAGAAACTAGAGCCCGACCGATATATCTGCTGATATTAGCTATTTACCGATATATCGGTATCGGCATTTATAATGGCCGCTAAATGAAAATTTTAAAAAAGTTAGGAGATGGGAGAAACACCCTTCAACCATGTTATGAGTGTTGAGCGTAAACGAGTAATCTGTGACTTGTTGTGACAATAAGACAAAATTATTTGTAAACTGCATTATTGTTATTATCACCTCAATTTGCTACTCATAAATAACTACACACAACAAATGTTAGGGGAATCTTTTGATGCTTCGTGTGTCTGAAAGAAAAAAAATATCAGCCGATATGTCAGATTTTTAAATCACCAAATATCGGTACCGGTCTTAAAAATCCTATATTTGTCAGGCTCTAAAAGAAACCCAACTTTTAGTTTTAATATGGATATCTGCTGAATTATGAAGGCTCTACTCAAAAAAGCAAATTGTATGCACAACTTGCTAAAGAGCTGGCTTTGTAGTGTAGCTGAAATGAGTCAGTTTGCTACAACGTGATTGGTTGTGTTTTTCCCAAACAGAACTGGTGCTTGAACAAACCATTTCTCTGTTGGTCGAAAGGCATTGCCAGTGAAATGCCATGGCTCAGTGATGTATCTCTATTAGTTTTAGGACAATAATGGAGCTCTGTATAACAGACTAATGATACTTTGGATAACACTTGTTGGAAGAATCAGTTTATTGTTGGTTTGGTTCTTCTCAAAGAACAAAAAAAAAATCTCCACTTGGGCCTTTGGTTCAGGACTGTCTCTGTAGAGACACGCTAACACATTCTACTCAGTTTAAGTCCTAGCAGCTTACTAGGTCAGTTTTAGGTTTTGTTACCAAGCTTTGTGGTAATTTCCCAACATTAATAAGAGCTTTAGACCAGGTTTTAGGGAGCTAAGTTCATTTCAGGACATCAATCTAATGCTAATGCTCTACATGGGGAGTCTAGGGCAAGAAATAATTACCTGTTCAAGAGCGCACAGGTTAGTCCTCAGAGCACTGTTTTCCTGCAATATGCGTTCCACAGACATTAAAGATAGCTGCTGCAATAAATAAAAAGGTTCTAGGTACTGTCTCTAGAAAAAACTATTCCAGATTGACTCTATTCAGGGATAACAGCATCTACCATCACTGGTAGGGTAGCCCTCACAGAACTGTTCAAGCATCTGGGTTCTAGTCAGTGCTAAGAAATTTAGCTTTACTAACTAAATTTAAGATGTGTTTAAGATGAGTCTTTTAAAGTATGAACCAATTTCTGCTCTACAGATGTTCATGTTTCCATATAAGCTCTAATGCAGTTCAAGGTAAAATTTTAGTGAACTCTACAAAGGGATGTTTGGCTTGCTGTTGGGGCTCTAGGTACTACTTGTTCCAGCATTTTGACTGTGCAACAGGTTCATACGAACTCTTGAGTTAGGCCAGAGTTCTGACTATGGATGTGGGTGGAGTTTCAGACACGAAGTGGTCTACTGCTACTATTCAGTGTAGCAGTTAACCTATTCTAGCTCAGTTTTATATGAATGTTTTAAGGTTGCTAGTTTTGTACTTCTGGGAAAACTAAATTAGTTCAGAAAACCAAGCTAAGGTTAAGGTTCTAGATGAGGGATCTACCCTAGTTTAAGATATAAATACCTGTTCAAGAGCGCACAGATCAGTCCTCAGAGCACCATTCTCCTATAAGGTGGGTTACAGTTTCATAGTGAGCAAGCTGTTATGGACAATGCCCTTCAGAGTCTGATTTACACCAAAAAACCTGGCATGAAAGGCATCAATTACAATAAAATTAAAACAGGTTCTAGATAGTGCTTGGGGATCGAGATTACAAATAGTACTCTTAACAACACTTATTTTAAGTTGGGTTCTCTGTCTTTAAACTTTAACCAGTAAGTGAAACTCATTCAGTGATGGAAGAAAGAGGGGCTCCTAGTCCCTGTAAACGCCACACGGGGCCCTGCCCGGATCTGAACCCAGGACGTTCTTGCCGTGAGGCAACAGTGCTATCCATCAATCCACATTGCTTTCTTTGCATTAACACTGCCTGATTCCCATAGATATAATGTTAACCCTTGCATATGACAACATATTAGCAAATTTCAATCCTAATAAGGAGGAAATGCACAAGATTTTTTTTAGTATTTAATTATCTCCACAAAGCCAACCACACAGTTGATGATAACCAGCTCTTTCAAAGGAAATGTTGTAGCTGTAATTCTATTATACAAATGAGCAGTATTTCCTCTATTCTGTAAGATCCTAATATCCTGTTGATAACTACTGTTCTTAACCTTTGAAAAAGCTTTGGCTGCTTGGTTTGCACTGGCATACACTCAGCTTGAGCATCACTCTGGGTCAGAGGATCCTCCCCTACTGGCTCTGTGTTAGCATGCTGCAAGTTCAAGTAATTGTAGACATTTGACATGTCTTTGCAGCAGCATAAATATGTTTCTGACCAGGGTACCATTTTTATTTTATCATCATATTCTTGCCTTTTTGCACAATTCACAGTAATGTGAAAAAATTGTGCTATTTGTGTTTTATCTAAAACAAGAACTCAGGTCAGGATATTATTGTCTGATTAGTAACTGTAATGAGATTAGGATGAAAAAGGACTACAACGAGTTAACAATTCTAGCCAGGTTTTAGTGTAGTCTAGTACATATGTAATGGTCTTTGGGCTAGTAGATCACTTTTTCATATCGGTCAGTGTAATGTTCTCATTAATTTTTTGGCAACTATGTTAGTCCAGATGACATAATGTTCATGTAGTGTTCTCCAGATGTTATGGCAGTTAAGTTAGTGCACATTTTTGGGGTTAAAGCTCTCAATGATGTTCTGTAAGGTTTATTACCTGTTCTAGAGCAGCTAGGTTTGTCCTCAGAGCATCATTCTCCTGTAGGATGTTGTCCACCTGTTCCTGACTTACTGCACTCTGACTGGCTACCTGCAGTGGCACCACACCACCGGCAGGGGGAGTGAAAGAGGGGAAAGGGGATAGAGAAACAAAAGAGCGTAAAGGTAAAAAAAAAATAAAAATCAAACAACGCAGGTGACACAAAGAACAGAGGGAGGATAAGAGAAGGATAAAGCAGGTCAGAAACATACAGAAAGCAGCAGAGAAGAGAAGTACCAGGATATTCCACTTCCAGAGTGATACTGGAAAACATATTTGTATTTTTTCAGTTATATGAAAGGCTTTAGTATAAAAAAAAAAATCTATTTGTATTATTGAGCTGCCTCCCTCTCTCCAGCATCTCTTATTTCATTTGTTTTGGGTTTTTTTTTTTTAAATGTGCTCTTGGTGAAAATGAATCCTTTTTAAAGATCACTTTGGCAGGGAAGCGGCTTCACAGAAAAGTGAACGAGCCGAGAAGCAGTCAGCTTTAGTCAAATTCCTCCCTTTAGCCTTTACCTCATTTCTTTCCTAATCCTTCCTTTCCCCACTCTCCCCCTCTTAATTTAATTAAAAATCACTCAAAGAAAAAGAAAAAGAAAACTCTGAAGGCTTTACTTCACACTCATTTCCCAAGTTTCTGATCAGTAAGGAGGAAATTTTGTATCTTTGTATTTTGCATGTGTGAGACAAGAGTTGTGAAACTGTATCTCTATATGTGTGTGCACGCTAATTTGACAAGATGTGCACAACAATGTAAAAAAAAAGTGTCTGTATGTCTTTATACGTGTGAATTTTACAGGACTCCTGTTGTACGAGTCCTGTTGACTCATGTAAATATGTTCAGAAGTCTGTCTGTTTGTGGCGGGATTCATAGGCTCTGACAACATTTAGCAGTGATGTATTCTTTCTCCTCAGATTCCTTCCTTTAACTCAACCTTTCTGTCCTGACTCAGAGAGTGTGTGTGTGTGTTACCTCGTCTTTCAGTGTGTGTAGAGCCACCTCGTGTTCTTTCTCTTTGCTCTGCAGGTGCTCTCTCAGCTCTGCTACCGTCTGACAGAAAAAACACAAACACAGATTATTTATTTTGGCTTTTTAACTGAATGTAAAGTTCAAGGAAACCAAGGATGTGATGATCATTACAGAGAAGAAAATGAAATGGGAAGGGGCTATTTTACTACACTTTAACAGTGTGTGAACTTTGGAAGAAAGCCTTTTTCTTTTTGTTTTTTGGGCTCACTGAACATAAAAAGTGATTTCACTGTTAAATGAGAAACAGTACAGGCTATGTTTTAATTGTTCAATGTGCCCAGCACATTCAGTCTGATTCACATTCTCCAATATCACTGGAAGCTGTTCAATACTTTAGACGCAACACTATTTTCACAATTTAAAGTCATACTAGAAAAAAAAATATGGGTTACAGCTCATTAGTTACATCCACTAGGATGCCAACAAAGACTTGTTTGGATTTATGAGGCAAAGGAAAAATGATTTCAATCAATCTTATAATTAACTGATTACTAAATATTTGACTGATAAAAATGTAAACTTGAGAAGAACGCTGTGCCCCTTTCCAGATTTGTTCAGCATCTCTTCATGGTTAGGTGCTGATGCTGATGCTTCTTATGAATATTTAACTCAAAATGTTTTGATCTAGAATAATATTATTTGAATATGAATTGTACAACATGCAGTTCGGACATGAAAAAAACTAGACACGTCAACGAGTTGAACACATCACCCCAAAAAATATAACAAAAAAATCTGATCAGGCCTTTTTCTGCATTTTTTCCTAAAACATTTGGCGCCCACCGGAGGGGTTTTGGCCTGGTCCGTTTATTCGCCAATATCCTCAAAAGACATCATTTCACTTGAAGATAAAGTGCTTTGATTGTTTTCTGTGGTTACACTTGCACTACATAACATCAAGCAAGACTTCCTGGATTTTGTTTTCTAAACTTCTACCTGTGTACATAAATAATTCCATTGTGGTTAATTTTGTTGCCACTGTAGATAACTACCATTACTGGGGCCAAAATATCACAGAAGAGCCCAGGGAAGATACACAGTAATGGATTGGTGCTGTTTGTTAGTGAGGTCTAACCTGATTGGCTACCATGAGATCTGTCTGCAGCTTCTGGATACGGATGTTCATGGCCTTCAGCTCTTCTTCTTTCCTTTGGTTGATCTCATCGATCTTTGTCCTGCAGAGAATCAAAACCAAAAAAAGGTCGACATTTGCACCACAAGCAGCACAAAAAAAAAGAAAGAAAATACAATACACAGCATGAACCGTGGGCATCAAGGCTGGTCAATACACCGTCACAGTAACAGCAGTGTTGTAACTGCACTTCTGACCTGCTGTCGTTGTACAGAGCCTCCTTTTCTGTCTGCAGATGCTGAAAACTGCAGAAGGACATAAACATAAGCTTTAGTCTAAAATTACCTGACCAGAACAGATCAACATTATGGTGGACCTATTGTGTCATTTTCCAGCTCCATGTTTTTATTCTTGACCTCTGCCAGAGTAACTTTGTATGATTCATGGATTTAAAAAAAATCCTTCTTTATGTCATAAATGTGGTTGGGGTTTTTTTCTCCAGTATTGTTGGGTATTTTTCTTACTGTGTAAAGTACTGTAAGCTGACTGTTGTGAACCGGAGCTATACAAATAAAACTTAACTGAACTCAATTACTGAGGTTTACGGTTACTCGTGGTTTTAGCTTTCTGCACCATTCTGAGTAAAAACACTGGACATGAAATTCTGAAAATCAGCAGCTTTGTTGGATCTCAAGGAGTCACTGAGGTCACTTTCTTTTTCATTCTAATGTTTGATGTGAACATTAAGTGAAGCTGCTGACCTATACCTGAAACTGTTTGTGCTGTACTGCTGCTACATTATTGGCTGATTGGATAACTGCATGAATAATCAGTTGAATTTAATCCCAATAAGAAATTCTTCAGTCTTTTACGATCATGCTGAGTAACCAAGCATTTTCTATACATGAGCAGCTGTGAATGTGACTGTAACGAGGTATTCTCACCTCTCCTGCTTCTTCTTTAACTTATCAGACAGCTGCAGGACAAACAGGAACAGTATTAAACTGGGCTGTTTAAGGCAAAATAAATCTCTGTTACACAGTAGTTCTGTGTTATCAGTCCTGAGAAGATTTACCTTTGTTATCTCTTCCTGCAGTTTGGTGATTTCAGCCTGTTTGGACACCTGGAGGCAGACAGAAAACACACGTCAAGACAAAAGCAGAGAAAAAAGCTTTTCTTCCTACATATACAGCACGCTCAGTGTTTACTTCATAGATCCTCTTCACTTTATTATTAGGTACACCTGTGCAATCTGATGCATTTCTACCAAACTGTTCTGCTAAAGTCAAAAAAGTATTGCTTTGAATTGTATTTCCTCAACTCTTGAGTAAAGTGAAGTCTGAGCTCCTCTGAAAGGATGTCTTGGTTGTTCCCAGAGCAAGGTTGGTAATTAGAGTCAGAGTTTTTGTTTTTAAAGGTCCCAACTCTAACACCGCTCCAGAGAAACTCAGTTTTATCCTCTCACTATCATTCTTTCCAAAAACAAGCACTTATACTTTGACACGGACAATTACCCTTTGGGATGACACTGCAGCCGTTTCAGACTCCAAATTATTTTGTTCCCTTTAACAATTTTAACCCCAAAAAGGCGAAATTAGAGAGCATGTTTTGAACGACTGAAATTTTCCTGTAACTTTGTACAAACTCATGAGCCTATTTACAAATCATCTCCTGCAAGGAATACACATCACATATTGAAAGTAATGTTAAATCACATTAGGGTGATGATAATGGATGCTGACAGGTTCTTTCATCCAAAACGTTAAGCTGCCCTTTGGGCTGTGCCAAATGAAGACAACATGAAAGATTCAGGGTGATATCTTTAAATGTGTCCATCTCATAATGTGACTGCTGCTATGATATACTTTCTACTAAACAACCAATAGGAAAGCAGTATGACATGACATGGTGATCAACTCGACACCTGCGCTTTCGGGGGTGGAAAAAAAAAAAAAAGCAAAACATACAAAGTATGTTTTACTTCAAAGTATGAAGTAAAACATACAAAACTAAATGTTTGGGAATCCACCAAATAAGAAAATCTAGTTGGGCTTCTGCAGCAGAAACTTGTTTGTATGATGTGTCCTCTGTTGTTATCATGACTGAAGAGGAGGAAAGCGTGGAAACAAGCAGCATAAGAATTGCAGCCCTGTGTCATAGCTCACAGTTCAGGTATCAATCGTACAGTCTTCATGCATCAAACTTGAAGTTTATTAGATTCAAGCTGATCTAAGTTGCACAGTGTGAACAAAAAATAACTTAACAGATTGAAGTTTGTAAGCTCCATTAGAGGCAATGTTTTAGTGTGGATGACTCTTACAAAACCAGCAGCTATTCAGTCTTCAAAGTCCAGTCATAATCCAAACCTAATTTGATGACACATTAACAGCAGAGTTGTGAGTTTGCCTCAAATTCTCCCTGCTGGCTGATTTAAAATGCACGCTGTGACACTTATGGCTAAATTCTCACAAGCATCCTGGGTGCAGCACGCAGTGTTTTAGCAGTTTTTGTTTACAGGAGAAACAGTCGAGACATTTTGTTCCCTCCTCATATTTGTAGTCATTTGTCAAACCTGTAATGTTCGACCAATTTAAAGGCCAAGAAACTGCAATTATCTTCAGGCATGTTTCCCATAAAAAAGCCTCTGTGTTTCCATCAGCCGGCGCTGAGTAAACACTGAGGAAAGGACAGAGTCGTCTGTTAGTGTTGCTCATGCTGACATTTCACCGCTGCTCCCCGGCTGCCGTTTATGTTCCTGTCATGAATTAATTAGTTTCCTCTCTTATACACAACATGTGGCCGTTTCATCTGCCACCATTTAGACTTTTTTATTCTCTGGTCTTTCTGGATAAGTTGAAGTTGATTACATGACAGAATAGGCAACATTACACCACAAAGAAGCAGTAGAAAAATATGAAGAGGAATTCACTCAAACACTGTAATAGCCTACAGTGTTGTCTAATATTGCTCATTTGGACAAGTTGAATGTTGTTAACAACACTAAATGACCAATTTAAACTTTACTGCTGTTCATATGGTATTTACTGCAGAGTGGATTAAATTTTGAAATCCGTTCTGACAAAAATGTAACCAGTAATTGTTGTGGTCAAATTCATGAAATGGGCCATTTAAATCTGAACTGCAGTGAGGTAAACGTATAAAGGATTTACTCGAGTAACAGTCACTCAGATTTGTGTGAGTGCATGTGTGTTATGTGTGTGTTTGTACCTCCAGGTTGTGGATCTGCTCCCTCAGCAGCCTCTTCTCCTCTTGCTCGGTGTTCAGGGCCATCTCCAGCTCTGGTCCAAAGCAGTGAGTTATTGGACAGAGAGCAGCCGACCAGCCTAGCGCTGCCTGCTTAGCTACAATCTTCTCTACGCTCTTCTCTGACAGGCCTAAAGGGGGCGCCGCACACAGCAGGGGCAGTCTGTTAGGCCAGACACACACTACACGAGCTCTTCACTCTATACGCCATCTGAGAGGTTGGTTTTTTGTTTGTTTTTAATCTCTGGAGGAGTTAAACCGGGTCTGAGTCCAGGATTTTCCAGCTGAGCTGCAAAGTCAAACATCACCTGTTGCATCTTGTGAGTTTATTGAGGTGCGTTCAATGACAGCATGTTTTCTCATTCAGGTCAATTTGTTTGTAGAGATGAGGTGTCCTCCAGCATTTATCATTAACCAGTAACAGTCTGTCTAACCAGACAGACTGTGGCTCAGCCTTAAGACAGACGTTTAAATTATCTGCTGTGTAAAGGTCTTTACTTCTTGACGTCTTTATTTTATCAAAAAATAAATAAAAAGTAAATTCTGAGTTTGGAGGAGGCTAACGCAATTAAGCAAGGCCTGGCCCCCAAAAAGAGAATGGAGAAGAAAATAAATAAACTCCAGTCACCTGTCATTTAATTAGTTTCTACAGTGTTTCTCACATACACTTTACTTGGGCAGGCTGCCCAAGTACATCTGTTGATTAATTTCAGTATTTACTATTTTTATTTTTATGTAAGTCTATGAGAACAACTCCATCAGTGACAGATGTACTAGTGGACAATCTTTCCCCCTCTTACTTTGACTTTTCAGTTGCTGCTAACTGGCCAGCCCCTCCACTCCCACTTTGTTTAAACCGAGTGTTTCCAATAAATGTAGACAGTATCCTTAATGGGAATCAAACTGGCACAATGGAGGCATTTGATTCATTCATTCCTCAAATACTGAGTTAAAATGAACTGAGACTCAGCGTAAAGCTCAGTGAGGCCCAGTAGAGCTGAAGATTCAGCTTAACTAATAAATTGCTGAGTCACTACAACAGATCAATGTTTATGTGACATTTTGAAAAAAGATTTTGGTATATATTCAGATATTATTTGTAGACACTTTGAATTTTGGGATCAACAGTTCCAATACCTGCTGCAGACAGGTTTCTGATGTGCCATAAAACTTGATGCTTGAAACAAAACTTAATGCCGTTTGATTATTTAAAATCACTTTTTACCATCCCTGCATCTGTTCAGTGTGATTTTCTGATGTTAATTATTTAATGACACTGATAATCACATGTCAGGAGCTGAGGAAGTTTTCAGCCCATCCATATTTCAGAAATTCTCTGAACGTCTCCATAATTAAACTATTGAGACTGCAGCAAAATTGGAGTGACAGTCAGAAACAAAGATTTTTACAACCACAGGTGGAAATTAGTTTTGGCTTTGCAGCTCTACCAGAGAATACCTGCTCAAGAAGCCTCCGCTTTTATATCCACATTAAAATCCTGGTATTTCTTTAAAGCCTCATTAATCTTCAGCTTCCTAACAGATTTAATTGTTCTTTCCTGGGTCAGCTTGTAGTGTGTGTCTGCCCTGAGCCAGCTAGCTGCTCTGCACCTATAAAGCCAGGCTGTGGGTTCACCGTAAGGAAGCCCAAAATTCAAACTAAGACAGCCGTTAAAACACAGAGCATGTTTGTAAGCTTTTCTGCAGACCAGCTCAATATCAGCCACTTTTTGAGGGTTTATGGTAAGGGCAACACTGGTGGTCAGTTTTTAGATCGATTTCTGTTCAGCTGGTGTCTTCATCTCACGTCTATGAAAATCAGTTTATAAAGCTTGCTACAGGAAGATGACCTTATAAACACAACAAAAATCTCCCACTGTGACCATCTTAGTGCAGCAAGTCGATTTTGAGACCAGCCAGTTTGGTCCTTTAAGGACTGGATAAAGTTTGTTAGCTTGTAACATGTTAATGAGCAGACAAACAAAAACAGCCTGGTCATCATTTCAGTTCACTGAGGTACATGCTAAAACCCAATGCACGTGTTAAAGTTCAAATCTTGTGATATTCACCATTTTTCTTCTTGTAAACAGCTCCCCTGTGCAGACATAAAACGAGGACTAAATCTGTCTACTTAGAGCTCCAGTGTTGCTCCAAAGACACATTAGGGAATCACACTGTTGCTTCATTCCTTCATTACTACAAACACAGAAAAAAATGTAACTACAGAAACCTCTGTGAGATGGATTAACACACTGTTGCACAAGGGGCTGCCAACTGCAAGAAAAATCCTGAATAACATTAGACTAATAACATCAGAAAATTAGCTCTTTGACTCAAAAGATTTACTTATATGTTGCTGAAAATAATGTGACAAAATCCAGTGTATGCCCTTCAAGGTTTGTGTTAAGTGGAGGCAGAAGGCAGAAAGCAAAGCTCAGTATAACCCTGTGGAGGATAAACCCTGTTTCTCTGCATTTTAAGCTCACGCGGTTCAGCGGGCTTCCTGTCCGCTGTAAAGTGCTTCATAGAGCAATAACACTACTTACAGACGCCATTTCAATGCAATTTTTCATCTTTAGACTTTTAATTATTTGTTAAACAGCACATATTTTAGGTCCTATTTTCCAGGAAATTCCTACATGAAAGAACAGGAGTTATTCCTCTGAAGGGAAATGCCGTGTGATAAAAAGAACAAACTGTAAACTCACCGTGTAGCTGTTTCTCTGTCTGCTGCAGCTCAGCCTCCGTCTGAAAACAGACAAGACAATTAAAAATAAGACATTTATATCAATATAGTATATTATTACATGTGCATTTTAACATGCATGAGCGGGGTAAGATATTAGGAACATTTAATAAAGCCTAATACATCACCACTCCATCAGCTGACATTAAATTGAGAAAACTGCAACTTAAACATTCAATTCAATTCAACTCAATTCAATTCAGGTTTATTTATATAGCACCAAATCACAACAAGAGTCATCTCAATGCACTTTATACTGTGAGGTAAAGTCCTAACAGGATTCTGGAGAAAACCCCAACAATCAGACAACCCCCCGTGAGCAAGCACTTGGCGATGGTAGGAAGTAAAAACTCCCTTTTAACAGGAAACCTCCAGCAGAAATAGGCTGAGGGAGGGAGGGCTGGTTGGGGGTGAGGGGAAACAGAAAAGAAAAAAGAGAATAGAAAAGAAAAAGAGACCATAGATATACAGGACAACACACAGATGAAGGGAGAGAGGGAAAAAAATTTAAGGACATACTGCAGTGGTATATAAAGACGTGGAGAGTGAAAAGAAATGAGTGGAGAAGGAGTGCTCAGTGTATCCCAATGTACCACATGAAGTCCTGCAGCAGCCTGAGCCTATAGCAGCTTAACTAAGGGATGGTTCAGGGTCACCAGCCCTAAGTATAAGCTTTATCAAAAAGGAAAGTTTTGAGTCTAATCTTAAAAGTAGAGAGGGTGTCTGCCTGAAAGCTGAAGGCTCTGCCTCCCATTCTACTTTTAAATACCCTAGGAACCACAAGTAAGCCTGCAGTCTGAGAGCCAAGTGCTCTATTGGGATAATATGGTACTATGAGGTCTTTAAGATATGATGGGGCCTGATTTTTTAAGACTTTGTATGTGAGGAGAAGGATTTTAAATTCAATTCTGGATTTAACTGGTAGCCATGACGAGAAACTAATACGGGAGAAATATGGTCTCTCTTTCTAGTCCCTGTCAGTACTCTCGCTGCAGCATTCTGGATTAACTGAAGGCTTTTCAGGGAGCTTTTAGAACAACCTGATAATAATGAATTACAATAGTCCAGCCTAGAAGTAATAAATGCATGAACTAGTTTTTCAGCATCACTCTGAGACAGGATGCCTCTAATTTTAGAGATATTACGCAAATGCAAGAAAGCAGTCCTACATATTTGTTTA
>VUQI01028539.1:0-10630 GCA_015106735.1 Paratilapia polleni | reverse complement strand
TAAATATGATTGAAACCACTGTAATGCAATTCCTTTGATACCCAAGGTATGTTCTAATCTCTGCAGTAAAATATTGTGGTCAACGGTATCGAATGCTGCACTGAGGTCTAACAGGACAAGCACAGAGATGAGTCCACTGTCAGAGGCCATAAGAAGGTCATTAGTAACCTTCACTAGAGCTGTTTCTGTGCTGTGATGAATTCTGAAGCCTGACTGAAACTCTTCAAATAAACCATTCCTCTGCAGATGATCAGTCAGCTGTTTTGCAACTAGTCTTTCAAGAATTTTAGAAATAAAAGGAAGGTTAGAGATCGGCCTATAATTAGCTAAGACAGTTGATGCACTGAGCACTTCCTCTCCCTCACTTCCTTTCACTCTCCATGTGTTTATACACCACTTGCATTTAATCATTAGCTATTATTAACCCTGTCTCTCTCCCATAGTGTGTCTTTTGTCCTGTCTCCCTCTGCTCTCTTCTGTTTCCCTTCATCCCCAACCGGTCACGGCAGATGGCTGCCCCTTCCTGAGCCTGGTTCTGCAGGAGGTTTCTTCCTGTTAAAGGGGAGTTTTTCCTTCCCACTGTTGCCACATGCTAGGGGGTTGTCTGACTGTTGGGGTTTTCTGTCTAATATCGTAGGGTCTTTACCCTAAAATATAAAGCGCCTTGAGGCGACTGTTGTGATTTGGTGCTATATAAATAAAATTGAATTGAATTGAATTTTGTGACAAAGAGTAGGCACATGCAGTAGACCCTAGAGAATTACATCCAGATAGAATATAACATAAATTAAAAATGCTTACTGTGTGTAAGGATGTAATGGGTCATTTTCAGCACTGACAGTGTTGTAGTAACATTGTAGTGAACGTCTTTTTTACATTATAGTTATGCAGGTTTCTTTGAATTGACAGGTGAATACTGATAATTGCGGCGTGTAATCACTGCAAACTTGAACAGAAAAGAAAATTCTGTTAGATCCTGGTCTACTTTGGCTCATCAGGAGGCAGCGCACTGTTTGAGGGCTGTAGAGCCGACTGGTGACTTGGCTCAGCAGTCGCTCAGATGTGACTACAGAGTGAAAAGCAAACGATTACAGATTTATGGCTGGCATTGGAGGAAGCGCCTGCGTGTCTTTCCCTACAGAGCTGTGCACTGCAGCTGTAAAACCCAGGTAAATCGATGACCAAAGCAGGCCTCTTTAAGTGCTATCTAAAAGGTGTTGCTGTCCGGGCGTATCGGTCCATAAAGACGCAGAGAATGTTTCCAATGGAGATGTGGAAATCTGCAGAGGAGGCCACGAGTATCCTCTCTTCCACCTCTTGTACCAAATCTCTCTCTTTCTCACAAATGTCTTCCCTCAATCATGTTTTCAAAGCCATAATAGTGTTTGGCAGATAGCCTCTTATGTTGACTGCAAACCGGGTCTATACTGTAAGCGTGTGTGTTTGTAGCACAATTGCCTCCAGGGTAGGGCACAGCTTAGCTTTCATCATTCTGTTTCACACTTTCTCTAACTCTCTAACTCTCCCCCTTCTCTTGCGTTTTCTCCTATTTTTGTATTTAACCCTGATTCTCTCTCTTGGTCTTTCTCTCTCTCTGTTTTGATCTTATCACTCTTTTCAATTATTTTCCTTGTTTCCACCGCAATCTCTTTCTTACTATTAAATCCTTCCCCTTAACACTCAGCTCCTTCATTCAGCATCATTTGAAAGTCTCCTCGAAGGATTCTCCCTCACCAGTAGCTACAAGTCTTCTGTTTTCATAAGAATTTTCATATTGATTTGCTAAACTATGAGTGCCTCTCATCATCAGACAGTACATTGTATTGTTTGTGTCTAAAAAATCTACAGAATATTAACAGGCTTTGCGTTATCTATGTTTTACTTCCTTTAGCGCTTCGATTGTGGTTGAGCTACAAGCTGTTTTTTTTTTTTTTTTTAGAGGCAGTCATGTTTGGTTGTGTAAGGCTTAATGCTTTCTTGTAACCAGCCTTTTGCAGCATGAGGTTAAGTGGTGACATTTGACAATCCATCCCTTCAGGAGAAAGCAATATCCACACGATATGTGCGACCAAATTAATAAGACCAAAAAGAGAGGTTTTGATCACCTTTTCTGAAATCTCTTTTGGAGAAAAAGGCTTTGGACAATAGGAAAAACAGAGACCACCATAATCTAGAAGGGAGAGTCTTGGTTATTAAGCTGTTTGTCTTGTATACAGTGGGTTCAGTTCACTTTTTTCAGTTTTGCTATCTTTGCTACAGTCGTTTCCAGGTGTGCAAAGCTTGTTACATCATACCCAAAAAGACTCGAGGCTGTGATTGCTGCCAAAGGTGCTTCAACTAAGTACTAAGTAAAAGGGTCTGAATACTTATGTAAATGTGATATTTTAGTTTTTTCTTTTTCAATAAATGTACAAAAAAAAATCCTAAAATTCTGTTTTCAATTTGTCATTATAGGGTACTGAGTGTAGATTAATGAGAAAAAAAAACATGAATTTAAACGATTGTAGCATCAGGCTGCAACATAACAAAATTGAAAATAGTAGAATAATATGCGAGCACTCCCAAGATGGAATAATTATTTTCCTGCTTCTACTCTAGTTACCTGGATGTTACTAAGATGAATCATATTGCCAGCACTAGTATTATAAGTCCAGGGCCATAGCTGGAGGCAACACTAAACACTGAGGTGGACATGCTTTTCACAAATAGAAATGGCACAAAAGTTTGGAGTGTTTAGAGAGTTTTTAAGGCTAAACTTTCTGTAAAACTGATCCAAGGACAGAGCATGTGTTCAGCAGTCTTCTCGAATTTGACCTGTATGTTTTTGATGCAGCTGCACTTATTTGAAAAAAATTATTTTATTTTATTTTTTTGGTTGGTTGAATAGGCAAAAAAGTATAAAAAGGCTTGAAAAGTACGTCCTTTGCTCCTCTGTATTTTGGATTTGGTGAACATGTCCATGTGGCTTTTCCCTGTTTGACCTGAAAGTGAAGCACACCTCTGCTGTTATTTGTCCAGGTTTTGTATAGAAATTGTTCATTGGTTTCATATTTTTGACTTACCTTATCAAATCCTTTTCCCTCTGATCTTTTAGCTTTGAAAAAACTTCTTCATAATATTTTCTTACATAGACTTTCTCAATTGCACGATGAATCTAGGTTCTCAAACTTTCTCTGACATGCCCCATTTTAAAAGCGCAAAAAAGTCACAATTTTTTATTTTTTTTTAATCAGTCATTAAAAATGAAAAGGATCTGAAACAAAAGGTCAGCACAAACTCTTTTAGCTTATTTTCCCCACAAAAAACAAAAAACAGAACAAAACATTATATTCATTCAGCTTAGTTTCACTCCATATTTTCCCATGGTCCTCCATTGGGCTCTGTTCCACACTAATGGGACCCACTCCTCAGTTTGAGAACCACAGATTTAAGGTAACAGCAATATTTTGTCACAGCTCGTGTCAAATATGTCAATAAGGCCCAGTCGCTCTTACTGTTATAACCGCTAATGCAATCCAGTGCAACAATACAAACCTTAAACACTACAAAAACCCAGCTAATGTCCAACTAAAACAATTAACGTAATAAAATGGCTTACTGCCTGCTAAGTCAGTTTAGAAAGGTATGTCAGATAAATGCCTGTAACACTGGAGCTTAAGTACCCTTCCTCAGCTGAATTGCATTTCCACCCCATTAGTGGGGAGAAATGCTTTATGTTTGCTCACACCCTGCTATAATGTTCTTACACACTAATAAACACTAACAGTGAAAGGAGAGCTGTAATATAGTATGCTCTTTAGCATCAGGGCTAGATTACTCATAAGGCATTTGAATATGATTACAAGTTATCAGTGAGGTTTGGACAAAGGCTGTCAGAAGGCAGCGGCTCCCTGTAATAGGGCTGGAAAGCACAAACTAACTCTAATGATGGTATCACTGAACAGTGATTCTGTGATACTCAGTACAGTGCCAGATAGTCATCTACAGCACATCAGAATATTTGTAAGTGAAGGTGAAAAAAAAAGACAAACCCTAAAAGGCAAAAACCAGGAATTGTCTATTTATTCTTCTTATTCTGTAATTATTGGTGTGTGCTAGTGTGTATATCATTATTTTTCAATTATTGTCCAATTTATAATCTGCGAGTAGCTTTCCTGAGGGTCATCTTCTTCTTTTTCTTCTTTGTTTCCTTCTTTCACTTTACCTTCATTTGTTAAGGTGCACCACATGGAGTCAGTAGTAGTGGCTGTGGTGGGCCAAATTGGCGGGGGAATCTGCTTAGAGCGTCTGGATGTTTTAACAAAAATATCAATACTTGGCACCACGTGTTGGTAATTGTATCACAAAAGGAAGCAATATGACATTTGTGATGTAACTGTGTACAAATTTAACATGACATCGACTAAAAACGCTGGAATATTTTTA
Organism: Paratilapia polleni; assembly: GCA_015106735.1. Taxonomy (NCBI): domain Eukaryota; kingdom Metazoa; phylum Chordata; class Actinopteri; order Cichliformes; family Cichlidae; genus Paratilapia; species Paratilapia polleni. The sequence continues at coordinate 6,205 of VUQI01028539.1, read as the reverse complement.
AAAAGCAACAGAGACTTCTACAAGAACCAAGAGAAGTGAACATATTACACCAGTTTTTAATGACTCTGCACTGGCTGCCCATTTGTTTTAGAAGTAATTTGATTATACTTTTAAAGCCCTCCGTGACTTGGCTCCGGGATGCATATTGGAACTGCTGTGTTGTACCAACTACTGCGCAGCCTGAGCTGCTTAGGCATCAACTCGCCAACTCTTCCCACCTCGCACTTGGAATCTAAACTGGCTGAGTATTTGCAGTTTGTGCTCCGCGGTTGTGGAGAAACAACAATCCAAAACATGCAGGTATCCTGTTTAGCTGAGTATTGAGCGTCATGGAAGAATCTCATTTGATAGCAACATTTTACGTTAGCTATATGCCTTCTGTGGGGCTGTATACCTTCGACATACAACTTTGCTGAAGAAAGTAAAATGGAAGCTTAGGGGCAGCTGATGCTAGTATGTTCAGGATTGTTGATTATACCTCTTGAAATGTCGGATAGTTGAGCAGGTCTGTCAGGCAAAACTAAGAGCTTAACTGCCCTTTACTGGAGAGCTGGTGGTGAGTACCTTTATTGGGTGCAAGGCAGAGAGCATCCTGATCGTTTTAAGTACAGGACAGGCATAATGAGCCTCACCAATTAGAACTCAGGTGATGGAGAGAGAGAGACATTGAAACTGGCAGAGGACAGGCTTGCCCTACAATGGCTATCTGTCCCTCTGGGCTGCTGCCACAGTACAATGGCTCTATCTCTAATTATTTTCTCCTGCATTTATACAACAGAAAAGTCCAAATGACAGCGGTGCAATCGTTTTATCCCTTTCAGTAAAATCACAGGACTGACAGTGAAATCTGTTTTTCCACTGTCGGTCCTGTGATTTTCTCCTTGTCTGTTTGCAAAATGCCTGTGAGTGCACGTGTGTATCATTGTGTGCACATCATGTGCTCGTATGGATGGACATCATAGATCAAACTGCATTTTTTTTTTTCTTAAGAGTAAGCAAAAATGGCAAAAAACTTTGTTATGCTTTCAGGAACTGTCTGACATTTCAGAACTGGCTCAGTTGACCAAAGAGCAAGGTAGAAAGCAGCAATTGGGCTGTAGTTGCTGTCTCAAAGTGCTTTCGTGCGGGGGTATTGTTGAGTTTCTCTCTGTAATACTGAAAGGACCTTTAGATAACATATATTATGATTTGGCACTATGCTAAAAAATGAATTAAGTTGTGATTCTTCAGTGCTTCTCCAGGCTCGGCAATCAGAAAAAACAAGAATAGAGAAAAAATCAGACTCGCCGTTTTCTTTCGTGCTCTGGTGTCAACTATAATCAAGCCTGCATGTGAATCCGTTGCAAACATACCTACCACATTTCTATGTTGCTACTTCATAATTAAAGTTTCCACTCATCAGTAATTGTGAGCCTTTTATCTCAAAGCAGTTGCAGCCTTATCTTGGCTTTGTTAGCAACAATATTGACTTCTTATTCTCTTGGGGGATGGAAGTAGCAATGGAAGTGTGTTAGTACACCTCAAACCTCCAACATGAATCCACACCAAGTGACATTCTGTGGATTTTTTTTTTCCCTCAGCATTTTTTAGACAAACATTGGATCTTCTACAGTGTGTTTTATTTGGTAAATATTTAATCTAATATGCTTTGTTATGGTGCCAGTGATTCTCATCACAGCAAATATTAATCAATCAGTGGCCAGATAAAACATGGATAGGAAGCCATCAGCTAAGTGGTTGTTACAGTACACTATGCGTATCATTATGTATTCAAGGGCCTCACTGGGCATGCAGACATCTGCTTACATGGACAAAGCTCCAGAGTGCAAGTGATTACCTGAACTTTGATATTTATTCAGCAGTTCTGTTTTATAGGAACACTTTGTAAGCACTGCATTTAAATGTGAACAGGATGATGATTCAACAGTTTCTGTGTAAAGTGCATCCTTACCCTTAACACTAAACACAACAGAGCTGACTTTGAAACACTTTCAGCTACTTGCCCCCTAAACTATTGAGAGAAAGGAATGATGGTGAACAGGGTTTCATCCTGCAGGGAAAAGGAAATCTAAATCAATACAGAAACAAAAAACAAAGTTATTAAAATGTTCTGAATTGGTATCTCTTCACAAGAAGTCCATGGTCAGTGTGTCCTCTGTGACGTACATTCAAGTTGATTAGTTTGAGATGCAAGTTTGATGTGCTAAAGCTTAAACTCATTTAGCTTGTTGGTTGATTTAAAAAAAAAAAAAAAAAAGGTCCAATCACACACGAAAATTAGTAATATCAACAAATTGGTAATTTTTAATAGTTTAAGCTTAAGTAGTCGGTTTTCTTCTTTACATTGTAAAATTATTGTCAGTGCAAATATGCTAACTGACGATATGGGAAAATGTGAAAACATGATGATCTAAAACAATCCTTTACTTTTTGGATCCCTCCACTCTAGATGGCTGTTGAGTTCGGAAAAGATGGTTAGCTTGATTAAAGGTTTTTGTATACAGGTGTACGAGTACACTCATTGGGTATCCAAAGTTTATGTTGTTCTGCACTTAATACTTAGAATGAGTCATCCTCTCCCTTTTACAGTATCTCACTGGGAAAATATAATCTTCTTGGTTCTAAGCATGGAAACTAGGGTCTTACTTCTAATTTCTACTTTTTCAGCTTGGATAAACAGGGCGAAGTTATCAGTGTAAAATCCATAAACAGTGCAGTTTTTTTTTTTATGACTACAGAAAATAATAGTACGCTATATTAAATACCTTCCTGAGATGCCGTCAAAGCTGTGAGTTATTTTGTAATCAATCATTAGCCATTATTTATTGGTCAATTATGTACACACATATGTACATATATATGTATAAAACCATCCACCCATCCATCCATTTTCTTCCGCGTATCCAATTCAGAGTCGCAAGGGGGCTGGAGCCTATCAGAGCTGCCATAGGGCGAGAGGCGGGGTGCACCCTGGACAGATCGCCACTCTAACACAGAGAGACAGGCAACCATTCACACTCACATTCACACCTATGGCCAATTTAGAATCACCAATTAACCTAATCCCTAACCAGCCTAATAATCTATAAGTTGCCATTCTGTCACCAAAACGGCTCTAAACCACCAGAACATGGACCACAGAACCTCTGTGGGTATCTTGTGCTGTCTACCACCGTGATGTTGGCAGCAGAGCATTTACTTGTGGGTTGTGGGGTTGGGAATTGGGATTGTTCTGGCGCATCCCGTGGGTGCTGTATTGGATCGGGATGTGTGGAGTTTGAAGGCCGGGTCAACTCCTTGAGCTGTTTCTGAAAAACTTTTACGTTGAGGCTGTGCGGCTTGTCCATTGCCTTCTCGGGGGAGGGGAAAGTCTTGGTCACTGATTGGCATTTAATTCTCTGTAGCAGAGACGCAGCAACAGTTTAGTGCAATCTCTACTTGTTGACAAATGCCTTTAATAACTTGTAATCACCACTCGGACTAAAATATGGCTTCTGAGATACCCTCATTGTCTCCTGGAAAAACAGCCCCGGTTGATTTTTGTTCAGAGATTGATAGAACTGTCGTCATGTTGGAAGTGAACAGTTTGATTTGTATGGAGGTTCCATACATTACACAGAGGTAACCATATTATGAGCCACCATCTCTTGAACTCTTGGCTTGAGAGCTGTTTAAAAACAGCCTATCTAGACTTTTTTACTGCCTCAGTTTCATGGGGAATTTATTGCCACCCTCTGCTTAAGTGCCATGAATGTATTTACTGCAAGAGGCAATTCAGATGTCACATTCTCACCACCCTCATGCATCTTCTGAGAGGACTTCCGTTTAGCCAGATATGAAGCCTCCATGGGGTGAGTTGGAAGGAGATGAGAAAGATGAGGGCAGGCGGACGGGGGCTTTAAATCAGTCAAACTGACTCTGGAGGTCACTCTGAGCAGCACATAACTCCAGCTCAGCTCTCCAGCTCCCCAAACCTCCAAAAGCTTGTCATTGTGTCCCGCTTCTGTGGGAGCTAAGCTGATTTTTTTTTTTCTTTTTCTTTTTTTTCCCGCCAAATAATTGCAAAAGTAATGGCCTTGGTTGCAGCCGCTGGCTAGAAAGGGATTTATGAATATTTTATTGCCCCGTGGTTATCCATGTCTGTACATTGTAATTGTGTTTGTGTGTATGCAACTGTGGTATGTGAGGAATAAGGGTGCCTGAATGATGGCTCTTGGTACTTTGGGGAAGAAATGGCCACAGGCAGATTGTGCTTCTTGTGTAGAGCAGGCAGCAAACTGCCTACCAGGCTGCCATTGTGAATGTCACAGCTTCTAATACACTGCGCACCCTCATAAAGATGGAGGCCAATCTTCTTTTTCTGACTAAGTCAGCTAATTTGTTTGATTTAAGGATTTGGATTCTGTCAATAAAGAATATGAGCTTAAAGAATATGAGAATATGAACACCATGAGCTTGCCATTAACTGATAATTTATGTCTGTATTAGAATGCATTTGAAAATCTTTGAAAACAATTACCAGCCAGTCTTAATAATGCCCATTAACCACAAATTGAGTGGTTTTATTTTGCATTCTTGACCCAGGGGCAACATTAAGCATTGAGCATTTTTTACAAAGCTGCAGTAGTTTATGATATATCTCACACTGGAATGTTTTTGCACCATTCACGTTAACCTTTAAATCCTTTTGCACCTTGGACTGATTTTTTTTTTTTTAGAATTTATTTTGCTCGAACAAAATGGAAAGAGAAAAAAATCTTTTTGTGGGCTGGCCAAATAAATTCCTCAAATGAGAAGCACCACTGCCTTTTCCATCAAACCCTGCACCGTATGTGAGACTTCACTTTTTACTTTCGAGCTCATCAGTTGATAGGGAGTGGGAGGGGAAGAGAGGGTTTTTAATCTCCCTCTGACTCTGACCTTAATAACACAGGGCCACTCCTGGGCTGCCAGTTCATTCCAAAGTGAGCAGGAGTGTATAATGTTGCATGATTAATACATTTGCAGCTGCAATATAGAGACTGGGAAGCATGGAAATGAACAAAACACTGCAGAGGGTGATAATAAAAGCCTACAGTCACAGCTTTCCTAATCCGCAGGCACAGAGCAAGACAAGGCATGATTTTATTGTGTTGTCCTATGGTCTTCAAACACAGAAACCATGTGTGAATGTGACTGTGTTTCAGTATGAAATGGGGACAGGTTGAGGTCCTGGGATGAGTGTGTTGATTGATGATGATCCAGTGTATGACTAATGACTTTCAGTTTATAAAATGGCCTAGAACTGGAAAAATCAGTAGAAATCACCAGGAGATGGTTTCTAAAATGTAAATATCCTGTACTACAAGGAAATGATGCCATCATTGGCTAATGTAATCCTTCGCCTGGTAACCTGTGATGTAACCTCAAAACAAAAGATGTCCATGAATACAAGGACACATATTCATATTCCTTGGCAATACTACTGTATATTGCTATTCTGGATTGTCACACCATATCTGAATATGTATATAGTATAGCATCAAGTCAGTTAAACTTCTGGGATATTGATCTGGTCAGTTAAGTAGCAGAGGGGGTTGTTAATCGGTTTCAGCATCTTTGGTGTTGATGACGTTAGCAACAGGTGCACTAGAGGAGCAACAATGAGGCGACCCCCAAAACAGGAATGGTTTTACAGGTGGAGGCCACTGACATTTTTTCCCTCCTCATCTTTTCTGACTGATTTTTCACTAGTTTTGCATTTGGCTAGGGTCAGTGTCACTACTGGGAGCATGAGGCGATACCTGGACCCTACAGAGGTTGCACAGGTAGTCCAACTCCTCCAGGATGGCACATCAATACGTGCCATTGCCAGAAGGTTTGCTGTGTCTCCTAGCACAGTCTCAAGAGCATGGAGGAGATTCCAGGAGACAGGTAGTTACTCTAGGAGAGCTGGACAGGGCCGTAGAAGGTCCTTAACCCATCAGCAGGACCGGTATCTGCTCCTTTGTGCAAGGAGGAACAGGAAGAGCACTGCCAGAGCCCTACAAAATGACCTCCAAAAGGCCATTGGTGTGAATGTCTCTGACCAAACAATCAGAAACAGACTTCATGAGGGTGGCCTGAGGGCCCGACTTCCTCTAGTGGCCCCTGTGCTCACTGCCAGGCACCGTGGAGCTCAACTGGCATTTGCCATAGAATACCAGAATTGGCAGGTCCGCCACTG
>VUQI01028537.1:0-15949 GCA_015106735.1 Paratilapia polleni | reverse complement strand
CTCACCTCTTTCTTTTTTTTTTTTCCCTCACCCTTTATCCTCATCGCCCTTTTTTGCTCTGTCTCTCTGCCACTCTTATCACCATCGTCTGCTTGGGGAGACAAGGTTGGTCTGACCAGTGAGAGGTAGTCAGAGGGTATGTGGGAGCTGGCTCCAGAAAGTCTGCCCCTATACCTACTTTGACACTGGCTCTCTCTCTTTTTGTTCCCCTCATTCACACATTGACACACACACACACACACACACACACACACACAAATACTCTTTTGCAGCCTGCATGGTGAACCAACCATGTCAAATGTCAGCTTACAAATTACTCAAAAGGGTCTAGAGGCTTCAAAGACAGCGAGGTGTTGCTAGTATCTGTCAAGTCAAACACTATATCACCTTAGTCATTGTTTTGAATGAGTAACATTCTGCAAGCTCTCGAGTGTTGACACAAGCAGTTAGTACATAACATGAGCAAGTTCGGTGTTTCTTGTTTTTTGTGCTGAGACATACACAGAATAACATGGGGGCAAAGATCAAGATCACTATCTTGCCAAAAGAAAGAACCACAGTGTGATTTTGTGGCTGAGGGTATAAAGTTGTATGTCATTCTCCTCTCTTTCTCTCTACCCATGTTTATTGACTCTCAGCAGGTAAAATACAAAATTTAAAAAAATTATTTTTTTTCTTGTGTTCTAACTGATCAGTAATTATAAAGTTGTGCCGTGAAATGCAATCCCTGCCTCTTGCAGTTCATTGTGACCTTAAAAAACCCAGAAAGTTGGACAGCTGTGTCATTCTGCCCTCTATTGATAAAAGTATGTCGTTACATGAGTTTAATTTTAAATGGTCATTCCACAACATATTTAACATGTGTGTCCCTTTCACTGATGTATTTTATGCAAGACTCCCACTCCTTAGCAACAAGTTTGCCTTTCACATTAAAAAAAAATACTCACGTGCACATAATCTACAACAGGTAGGATTGTTTTGAGGACCACCAGAATGCACCTAAGCCTAGCATTGCTTTAGCAGTCTAACTGACCTCAGCCATACAGGTCACTTGACATAGATCCTTTTGGGCTTCACACTGAATCAGATCAGTCGCAGCTGACAAACCACCGTCTAGACAAAGAGCAGACCCCTTCCTACTATTGTTTGTTGGTGGTTAGTGGTGGGAGAAAAACAGGAAGATAGTGTGACTAAGCCAGTAAAAGCCTCTCCCCAGGAGGGATAAAGGCTTCCTGCCTTTAGATATTTCTTCTCACACGAGCTGTGTGGCAGGCAGAGTGATTGTCTTGATGTTTTGTGTGATAAAACACTGAGATGAGGGATAGGTCTCTGCCTATATTGTACTGCCTGCATTCAACCACACAGCGGCACCACTACATTAAGAAACACATCTGTCACTTCTCTCTCAGTCCTTTCTCAGAAATTTTTATTCTCAGAAATTTTTAATTCCAATAATAATTTTTAAAATAACTATTTTTGGACATTTCGTGCCTTTGTCCAAACTTTAACAAGGAAAAAGGGTAGAGACAGAGAGCTTTGAAATGATGAACACTGTACTGACAATGGAGTCAGCACATTTATTTGTTTTATGAGAGTTATTAGATGCAAAGATTGATATGACTCTTTCTGTTCAGGGTGAAGCTTTAGCCAGCATTCAGTTACCTTATCTTAGCTTTGCTTAGCCTGGAAGCATGGGAAGCCAAATAGCTCCTTCTATGTACCAAATTAATAAAGTCTGCCTACCAGTACCTCTAAAGTTAATTAATTAGCATGCAATAAACCCAGCCTGAAAAAGAATAAGCTTTGGTATTTATGTCCCATACCTAATGTTCCATCCAGGTATATTTGCTTCTTGGAGTATTCAATTCAATTCAATTTTATTTATATAGCGCCAAATCACAACAACAGTCGCCTCAAGGAGCTTTATATTTTAGGGTAAAGACCCTACAATATTAGACAGAAAATTATTAGACATGATGAACTGCACAAAGTCAATTAGTGAGCTTTCAAGGTGTATGTGGGTGGACTTTTACTACCTTTTCCGCTTCCTGTGTCATGTCAAGTTAAACCATCTGATTGCTGTAGCTTCATACAGAATGGAGCACCTGGGAGTAGTCTGGTCTATTGATCTAAAGTGAATGAACACATCCCAAATGGTCTAAAATATTGTTTGGGTATGTGCTAGGTGATCCTCCTTTTAGCCTCAACCTTGCCAGGAGGTGACAGTTAAACAATTTATATTACTGACTCGTGTTATGTTTGTCAAGTACACAAAAAGTTTGTGTATTAACATAAGTATTTAGACAGCACATACCTTTCACTCGCCCCCTCTTTTGACCTGTCTCTATACTTTTCTTTGGCCCATGTGACAAGTTTGCACATGTTGGCTATGGTAATGATGTCAGCTTGTTGCCTCACCTTCATAAAGGTCAGAGAACTCACACATTTCTCACATTCTTGCTCCTGCCGCCTGTCCTTCCTCTCACAAAGACAGGAGTAAATCTGTGTCCCAGACATAACATTAAGCAGTGATCATTTTCCCCTCTTGCAAGGTGGTTGTTTCACCCCAGTGTTTGAGTTAGTGGCACTGTAATTATGAGAATTTACAGCTGAAACACAGGCTGGGACATTCCTCTGCCAGCTGGAGGTCTGCCTGTAAAACTGGCACCTTTATCTGAGGATCCTCCCTCACAGATCCCTAAGGAGCCGCTCTGTGTATAATCGCTGGTGTATATTTTTTATGTTAACATACTTTTAGTCAAGTTGATGATTCATTTTTACTCAATGACACTGCAGATTTATTTATTTTATTTTTTGAGTTAAAATTTGATTAGATGGCTGTAGACTAGTCACTTTCTTTTATTCATTAATTTTTGTCATTTGAAGTTTTAGGCATCCCAAAAATGTTGATCGCTGTATATTAACATAGCATTTTAATATACTCTCATTCCAACTCACAGAGGTAAAATTGGTCATTATCAGCATAGAAAGGAAGAGAAATATGTATTCAGTGGTTCAAATTGTCCTGTGGTAGTGTAACAAGGTTGCTCCCCGAGAATAATCATCAAACACTGCAGTTAATCCCAGTGCCATGGAGCATTTTAGTGTTCAGTTCATTCTCTTACTTTTCTTGCCCACAATTTTACTTTACTTTTTTATTTCACTCTCAGTGCTCTTATCAGTGATATTTCCAGTCCTAGCAGGGTTCTGTTTTCATCAAAAGATATTAATTAGCTTACTCTGCATGACCTGCACAGTATCAAACGACAGACAAATTTAGTAATTATCTATTTAACATAGCAGAGCATTTGTCAGGTATGATAGGTAAGATATTTCACTTGGGAGTTGATGGAAGCCATGTTAAATATAGAGGGAGAAGGAATATCAGCCAAGACTAGTGTATGTGACCGAAAACCATGAACTGAATATAAAAGATGGATGAAGCCACCATGGCATCGCTCTTTGGTAACTGAACTCTGAATGTTGAAGCCTCAATGCAACATGGCTGCTGCTATGTTGAGTTTTAGCTCAACTGATGAGCTTATGCCATGGCAAGGCGTCTGTCATCCATCCATCCATCTACAGTTCACAAGAATCGCTACTCCACCTATAGTATTGGTCAGATTTTAGTTGCATGCACACAATGATCACCTAATGGGTCTTCACCCAAATTCTGCTCAACTTCAAGGTCGTATTTGTCGTTTGACAGGCACTAACCTGTGAACTGTCATGGTTCGTGAGGTGGATGAGCTACTACATCACTGATATTGTGGTTTGGAACTTAAAGTGACCATATTTGGATGAGAGGATGAAGCGCTCAGTTATTAGCTAACTCTGGTAAGCTTGGTTAGCAAGCTACACCCAAATAACTACACATAACAAATGTTAGGTAAATCGTTTTATGTTTCATGTGGCAGAAAACAAAAATATTGGCCAATATATCAGATCGCCAAATATCGGTATCCGTATCAGTCTTAAAATCATATCGGTCAGGCTCTACTAGAAATTCACTCACCAAAGCTTGAAGTGGAGTTCTTGAAGGAGCTATACATCACAGCAGGCCATATCATTTGTCAGGTAATTTTATTAAAAAGGCTCCAAAAGGCGACAACACAACAAACAGGGTTGAGAAGTCCAATTCAGTAACTGGAACTATCTGAGGTGAAAACTTAGGCAGTCACTGGCTACAGCTTCCTGTATCACCCCAGGACACACTGTGTATATCAAAGTGACCATGCCCCTATTTTTAGGCCTTAACAGTATCCAAATGGATGAGTTACAGAAAAGGTTTACCCCTGTCTAGTTATTTGTAAGGGGGAAAATAGCTATAGAAAAAAAGGGGGTTTAGTCCAGGCTGTAAACATGCTTTTTAATGTAGTTTAGATGTGCATTTTAACATGGGCGTCTATGGAGCCAGCCTCAAGTGCCCATTAGAGGACCTGCAGTTTTTTGCACTTCCCTTTGGCTTCCTTTTTCAGCCCCAGAGGCTGTCCCTTTCAAAAAACATGTTTTTTTTTTTATATATCTTCTTGTTTCATTTCAGCTGGATGTATGAATAGGCAACTGTTTGCTAACGTCTTTGTAACAATTTCATCAGCTAATAATATATCAGTGTTCTGTTTATAATTTTTGTTGTGCTACTCCAGGTGGAAGAGTATTCTTAACAAAAAGACAGCTGGCTTCTTTTCACTCTGGAGATCATTTTACTAGTGTTTCAATGATGAAACGCAAAACAATCCAACAAAAACAGCATTTCAAGCCCACTGAAATAGTAAGAATCACTCTTATATACACATGTAAGCATAGAAGCATACAACATTTACTCAAAGTAGTTTATGACCTAGCAGAAAATCTATGCCACAGCTTCGCCCTTTACTCATTTGCTGTAACTGTAGACCTTTCAAGGCATGCTAGTTCAATTGTCTCAATGATCTCATGTATGAAAGGGAAGATTACACTGGGCAGGTGTCATGGGTATTGGACACAAGGGTTCTTTCAGGTTTCAATCCACTGAGGAATTCACCATCATCACATAGATTTGAAGATTAAAACTTCTGAGAGGTCCACTTAACGTTCCGCTGGAGCACAACAGGGGTGAGCAAGTATGCCACTTATAATTGTCAAACAAGCAAGTGGCCGTCTGCTCTGCAAGGTCACAGGATCTCCTGGTAAAAGGGTTGGAGGGAAAGTGAGAGGCCCAGAGCTGGGCATAGTCTGGAGCCAGAGGATTTGAGCCATGACTGTAGGAAGGGTCTGGGGCTGAGTCATAATGACTCTTGATGCCAATCGAACCCAGAAACCTTATGTGTCATTGCAGCTCTTGCAGAAAGTGTTGATCTAGTTGGTAATAGAAAGGGGGTTTTAGGGCTGTGTGTGTGTGTTGTGGGGTTTAGAGATATTCTGTTAGTAATTTAGCACTAGTGCTTTGTTACTTAGTTCATGACTGATATGTGTTTCTAAGATGTGCAGTCCTGTGAAGCCAAACTCAAGCTTAGTGGTCCTTTGAGTTAAAGATCAGCGTGCTAACAGACCAGTGTTTAGGTTTACCATTTACTGCTTTTATTTAGAATATAAGCATTATAAGGCTAGTGGGAATGCCATTATGGGTATTTGGTCATGAATGGAAGAATTGGTTGTAATGAGGCTTAACTTTATGGTTAGTTTAACTTTATGGTGGTGCTATAAGGAAAAGTGAGAGGATCACCAGTTATTAAGGTATGTCATCTGGGAAAAACAAACATCTGTATTGGTACAAGTCCATCTAGTATATCAACTATAGTGTAGTATCTAGTATAAGATAACGTTTGCTCTATTGAAAGAGAAAAGGTCAGAGGAAGTCAATAGATTTTATTCCCTGGACACCTTGAAAATGTATTGTCAGTACATTCAGTAGTTGTTGAGGTATTGACTGAAGAAGTGTCGATCAAACAGGTAGGCCAACCAGTCATCAAACTGACATTACTATCCCTAGACCCATCCCAGCAGAATGGCCAAAAAAGTTGATTTATCCCAGTGATTTAAGATGAGTAAAGGGTTCATCTCTGTCATTTGTATCTCCTCATGAAAATAAGCGAGAAGAGACACGTGTTAACTCACACAACAGTGATTTACATGTCAATATTTATGATGTACCAGTCTTTAGATGACCAAGCATCTGCTAAACTTTATGTCCTATACACAGAAAACAGCCATTTCACAGACTACAAAGCCAAAGTGGTGTACCTAATCCTCGAGGCTGTTTGAACCCACTGAACCCTTAAAAGTTCAAGCAGGACTTCTCACAGCCAGGAGAAGAAGAAGGAGGGGACTTGTAGTTTTGTATCTCTGTGTTGCCGCTCTGCTGGTGTGATGACTCTGGGGGTTTTGCTAGACAGAGACAAGAGGACTGCAGGAGACCTGACGGTGTCAAAACACATTATTTTAGTCCCTGCAAGAAAAACCGCAACTGGACCAGACCTCACAGAGAGGAAGAGAAAACAGACAGAGGGAGCAGAGAGGTGAAAGAGAACGAGACAACAAGAGAGGAAAATAGAGGCCATAGAAGGAGGACAGTATGGATGAGAAAATGTGTTAAACATAGAAAATGTTCAGTGCTTTTCTGAGCTTGATCTTTCATGAGAAAAAGAGTTGCTCTTTTTGTGGGACTAGCTGTTCCCAAACTCTATCTGTCAAGGTCCAAACAAATTAGGAGTCCAAAGTAAGAAACAAAAGCACTTGTGAGTCCTTCTGGATGGCAGTAATGGAAAAGAGATGCAATCATAATTGTCGAATATTACCTCAATATGTTGTTTCTTTCTTTTTGTTTTGGATATGTTAACCTTGTTTTGGTTGATTTTTCTCTAAAGTTTTTGTTTGTTCACACCTCTTTGTCATGTATTGCAAGGTTTTTCTTCCTGCTTGTATAAAAAAACAGATGATCTCATCTGCTCTGAGTTTAAAATTCAGGCCATTCATTACTGTATTTGCTGGCAGGCCTGGATCAGAAAAGTATGGTCCACTCTATCACTCTGAGCTCAGAGATAAATCAAGCAAGAGTGATAGTCAGCACTGGACAATGACACTTGGGTAAAAATCTCCCTGCACTTCCTGGGGACTTGTAATCAGGTGTGCCGCACGCTGTCCACTCGACATGCATTCAGCACTCCATATCATACACTACATTTAGCCCAGTGTCACCACCAGCCTTGTATTGCTACTGCCAGTTCACTTCGAAAGCATCATTCACACCCATCTCCAGAAACACCTCCTCACCACCAGCCTGCCGCCGCCACAGCAGCAGTATGTAATTCAGCTGTCTGAGCAAGCAAGGGTGCAGTAGGGTGGTAGTTATCTAATCTGTTAAATCCCAAGGATGATTAAGCCATCTGATGAAGTCTCCAAGAAAGATGCATCGCAATCATCTCACTGAAGGAGCGAGGGAAGCTTGTTGAACCTCTGCGGTGTTTTCTCAGAGATCTGTGACTCAGAGCATCATTAGTATACACACACTACAGTTATTCAGCCTCTGCAAAATGCCCCACCTTTTTCTCCTATTTGCTACATGCAGAGGCTCACATACAAAGCTACCAACACCCAGAGTCATGGCACTGCAGAATGAGCTCTGATTTTAGAGAACATGGCACTTACCAAAATCTGAAAAGCTGCATTTGCACCAAATTTTGGGACTTCTTTGACAGTAAAAACAATAGCCGAAGTGATGGATAATCTGAACATGATGCTTGACTCCAGACTTAATAATGTGAAAGGTTTCCAAATGCCACATTTATGTAGCATTTAAAGCAGAGCGCATGCTCGGAGTGAGTCTAATGAAGGTATATTCTAGTTTGGTGCAATCATTGTACTGTTGATTTCTATCTTTCTTAGAGAAAAATGTCTCTTCTTTGATTCCTGGGAGCATTTATACATGTAAAACAGAACCTGAAAGCAAAGTTGTGACCTTTCAGCTGGCCAAATGCAAACCTTTTGTCCCCTTTGTCCATTATAAGAGAATGAGGGACCTGTGAGAGGAGCCATTTGGCCCTATTTGAAAGGCCATCAGTCAGGCAAATAGGTCAGTGCCACATGCCCAAAATCTCTGCAAGTGTGTGGAAACCAAAGCTCAGTGTGATGGTCTGATGTGTCATCAGACAGCACGGGTGTCCGGCCAGCGGTCAGCAGGTCTCATTTGAAGAGAGCTTTAAGGAAGGGATGGAGGGAGGGAGGGTGGAGGGAGAAGCAGAGCACAAGAGCTGAGTTGTGTTGCAAGAGCTGATTATGCGTGCCGCAGGGCTGGTTTCCTGGATGTTGTGTTTGTGTTGGAGCGAGTGGCTCCAGGCAGATGTTGCAAATGAAGAAGGTGCTGTTGTGTGTTGACATTATGGGGAAAATCATACCGGAATACACCTGATTGGTGTTTTAAGGGTAAATGTTTCCAATGACAGCAAAATCCACACAGTGCTGGGGCAGTATTATTCATGAATCATTACATGATCTGAGGACTACATTCTGTTTCACTTTTGGAGAAATGACTACTTGGTGCCTGCAGCAGATAATAGGAGGACAACAGAATTGGTTTCTGTCACAATCATCCTCCAGCTGTGCCCACTGCCCACACAGATAGAGACCATCCATCTGGCAATAAGCCCACAAACACTGCTTCAGCAAACATCAGATGACTTTTTATCTTCCCAAAGCTACCTGCATACACAATCCGACACCTACAAGCAAAAGTAAACTCACACAAACAGAAAGCAAAGCAGTGGAATGAAAATGAAAAGACAGAAAAAGCTTATTATAACAGCTGCCCATTGCCTCCAAGTATGTTTTAAACATATGTTTCATAGGAATGCCTCATACTATGGAAGAGTTCACTCTAGCATTTTACTCATACAACTTAAAACTTAATTCATATATTTTGTTTTTTTTTTCTATTTCCTTTCCATATGAGAATGCCTGGTTTGTTTGATCATGAGGCTTTGACACACTTTGTGGGTGTATCATTAAACAGAACAGAGAACAATAAGGGGAGATAAGACTGTAAAAGGAAAAGGAAAAAAAGTTAAAATAGATAGGCCATGCTGCACTTTATTCTAATTGTAAATTCATAAACATTTAGATACTGATTGTTAGCTATTGATGACTAGATTCATTACAAGCATATTACAGTATTGTCCAAAGCAGGAAGATAAATAGACTCTTTCATGCTTATCTTACTTTAAACTAAACCTACAGGTGATTGTTGCTCAGTATTTTAAGAACTGCTTATTTTAAACTGGAAAATAGTACATAAATTCTTCAGATGTGAACAATATGAAGCAGAGGAGGAAACTTGCATTCAAGACATTCAAACTTGTATCATTGCGCAACACAGAGAGTCGGGTTGTCGGGCAGGCGTAAATCAGTTCAAATCCTCCCTCCTTTCTTTCCTTGTGACTGGTCGCTGCCTGTGTCAGTCAGGGGGAGGGGTGCACCGCTAATTTCTATATGCTTGTCTGTCAATTTAGGACTCAGACTGCCTTTTTCTGTGTGGCTGACAGTAGCAGGAAATCTCAGTGGGCCTCCACAACATCTCTCTTGGATTTCTCCATGTGTTTAATCCGATGAGACGCTTGGGACGCGCGTCTACTTGCTTACATTGAACCACTGTCTTTGGATATTGCTGCCACTTAAGACGCATCCGCACACTTCTGTCTCGTGGTGTGTGTGCTTTTGAAGTGAGCTGCTGGGTAATAAACTGCACGCCCGAGGGAAGGCTCGTCACAAAACTTTAAAGAGGGCTTGACAACTTTGGAGATACGCTACATTTAGGGTTGAACATCGTGGTGAATTCATGTGGTTTATCATCTGACAGAAGCGGACAGTTTCTCCGGAAAACTTAAGCGGGGTTCTCTGAAACATGTTCAGCAAATGCTGCGTAGTGTTATTGAATGTCCTGTTCCTCGTGCGTGCGCTCTCGGCTTATGAATGCACGCCGTGTAACCTCCGGACTTGTCCCTTCAAATCCCCGCTTGCCTGCGAAGGTGGTCGGACACTGGCCAAGGATCCATGCGGATGCTGTGATCAGTGCACCCGGTTGGAGTGGGAGCCCTGCGGCGGCCAGGACTGGGCGCACGGCTACTGCGCCCTGGGACTGACCTGCGCCTCTGTAAACAAAACCGGAGCTGCCACGATCCCTGAAATTGGAGTATGTAAAGGTAAATAGAACTCTGCCGTGTGAACTTAGTTCAAATGATGGCTCTTTAGAAAGTCTCTTCAGAAAAGAGAGTAAATGTGTTAGTGAGTGTGCAACGAATGAACTGTAGGTTCCAGTTCTGTATGTAAGCAACCATTCATTTTTTGTAAGGTACATCACTGTTAAAACGCCATTTAAGCCCTGACTGCAGTGACGGTGTCTGTCTTTATCCTGCTTCTGGCTGCCTGGAGAGCACATGGTGGCTATTGCCAGACAGTCGTGGTTAACGTTGTTGAATCTTTGTTTAAGGCGTTTAACCCAAACTATTATCTTTTCCTGAAACTACACACACACTGTGTGTGTGTGTGTGTGTGTGTATATAGCTTGAAGGCAAACTTCTCCCACCAGCACCTGGAGCAGCTCCCCAGGTCAGAGGGGCTCTTGACTGCCGGGAGACAAGTCATGTTCAGCTGCTCTTTCTTTTCCTCAGCTTCATTCACTCTCCACTAAGAACCATGACAATACACCTGGCAACAGTGGTTTGGCACTCCCATAATAGGTCCTGTTTTGTTTTTTGTTTTTTGCTTGAGGAAAAATGCATGTAGCAGTGATTTTAGTATAAACAAGAGATATGACTATGTGCATCTGTGTGAGGGCAAAATTGATGTCATGACAAAAATGATGATTGCACTTTAAAACCTGGCGTACATTTGAATGTAATAAATAAGCTGCCATTTTCTTGTCTGTTCTGTTTACACCACTGGCTTCATTGTGTGCCCCAGAACTTTAATAGTTTGACAGCGTGATTGCAAAAGTCCCCAGAAGATTTTCATTTGCAATTCTGTGAATTCCACAGTGCAACATGGTATTATTCTTTCCAGGGAGAGCTGGACGGGTGCATTGTGTATGTGCTCATTTTGTGCACAATTTGAGCACCATTCTGAACTTCAAACAAATGTGTAGCGTGTCAGCTTCTCCAGTGAGAACCGGGTTGGTAGTAGTGGCCTTTTCACGAGGGACAAATAACCAGTGGATGGACCCCCCCTTCATCTGCACTGTGTCCAGGATGATTGAAGAGGACTGAAAGGACTGTAAGAGAGAGTAAGCAGCTCTCAGTGGGTGTCAGGATCTCTTGACCCTACCTTTCCATCATCCCTCTGTGTGGTGGTCCAAGTCGGGGCTCCACAAGAGTTTTCCAGTGGTCTCCTGCCCCCAGTCTTACCATGGCTGCTGCTTGTGCCTCATGTACAGGTTAGACTGGTGTCTGGAGGACATCTCCCCTGCAAATTAACAGCTTTGGAATGAGCAGGAGACCTAGTGGCTCCTTCATCTGAGTCACGCCTCTGGTCCTCCGGCTCCAGGGACCTCAGAGCATGCTGCTGACCCCTAATTCAGACACACGCACACACAGCCAGAATATCCCAAAGGATCTTGGCGGGGGTAAATCAACACCTCTGTGTGTTTTCAGGGGCCACAGTCGGCAGACTGCTGGAGGCTGATCCCAGATTTCCCTCCTCAAGCTATAAGGGTTTTAAAGTGATTAGACCTGCAATCAGGAGTAGGAGGTAAAATGTTTCCGCTTTTCTGATCCCCTGCTTTTCTGCTCAGTTTTGATTTTCTGGGTGGTCAAAATCTGTTGATGTGGAGACGCAACAACATTATAATACAGGTGACATGTTGCATATTATAAGAGAGGGTTACCCTGGTCATCAGTCAGGTCTTAATGTGTTATGTTTGGTCTCCTGTTCTCGAAGGAAAGCTGAAATAAACACTGTACTGCTGTTTTCCAGACCTGGAATTGTTATGAGATACTAATATCCAGAAAGAAGTGGAATTTGATGGAATAGAATTTTTCATTAGATTTTTGTAGCAGGGGAAGTGTTTCATTTCATTCTTTGTTGCCAGCAAATCTCACTGTTTTTTAAGGTACAATAACCAGAAGTAATTGCATGAACCCCAAGAAAGTGTTGAAGGTTGCCAAAAACAATATTAGTTATTAGAATAAATTATTCTCATGGCGGATTTTGGTATTTAAGCACTGAAGCTGACAAAGAAGTTAATAAAATGTTGAATGCCTTGTGGATAGACAGGCTCCTGTTCTGACAAAACATCTTCTAACCCTTTAACCTTTTCATATCTGCTTCAGTGGTCATCCTGACAGTCAGGTGAAATCAGCCAGTTTTACCTAAATGATTTGTTTTAATGTTTTATTCCTGTGTCTGTTCTTCCACACCAAGATTCCTCAGCCTCCAGAGACACTTAACATACCATGTAACAGAATGCCTGTCTTACAGGGACGCTATGTCCACTGCACTGCTTCACATGCCTTCTACTTCTCCCTTCCTCTGGTATTATCTAACGTTTCAAAGACTTCCTTTTTAGCTCGCTATCAGACTCAGGGCCTCTAGAGGTCAGCTTTTCCATCCTGGTTCTGGATGCCAAGGCAAGCAGTCTTAGTGACCGAGTGAGGAATCCCCCTAGGATGAAGCCATAGGCTTCGGTTAGAGTCATGCAAGGCCAGATAACAGATGACCAGGCTGTACCAGAACACACTAGGGTTAGGCTAAAGGGAACCAGGGTGATGAAGACCAGCTTGGAAAAAAAAAAAATAACAGGGTGACGCTAAAAATAGTTGATGAGACAGTGTCTTCAGTGTCCAGCCTTTCATTAATTGTTTTGACTAGCACCTTTTCTACATGCCAGATTTGGCACCCCGCACAAACAAAGCGCTACCACCATCTTAAATGAAAATTACCTCCCAGGTACAGGAAAGCCTCAGGATGGGAAAAAAATCCTGAGACTGAGGATCATTTTAGGGTGAAAGGAAGTCAGGAAAAGTTTTGGTGGGGTGTATTAAAAAGGCCAATTGTGCTTTACCAGTTCACTGGGCATCTGAGAGAGCTATTAAGAGTACCGGCTGGCTCAGGTTGAAGGTAAAATTACCTTCACCGCTTCCACTGGATGATGTTTACTATAGTGCCATCGCCAAGCAGTCATCAGCACAACCAGCTCTAACATGGGGAAAGCATTTACTAGGACACTTTTTTTTTTTTTTTTTTGCGGTCACATTGATTCACTTCAATAGTAAATTTTATCACAATAAGAATTTTTTCTTTTTCCCATTGTGGAATATCTGTTTCAGATTAATACGGATCAACATATGTGTGTTATTATCATCTGCAGCATTTAAAAGCACAGCCACGGAGTTCAGTTTCTTTCTGGTCCCTTTGAGTCATCCAGTTATTGTTTCTCCTACCCCTAACTGAGTGTTACAAGGACTCTCATTTTCAAGCTTTATTTCAGGTAGTATCACTACAGTAGTCAGGTAAAATATGAATTGCCTATGTTTCTGTTGGATAGTTAAACCTTTAACACATTTTCCTCTGGTGCATTGTTCTGATGTGTAGCTGTTTGGAGAAGAAAGAAGAGAGTATTTTGATAAGGTCTAATCACACCTCCACACTGTTGATTTGAGGTCTTTCAGTAAAATCTTGGCAAGGAGTTCCTCTGTGTTGGAGTTTATCTCTTCTGTTTACTCTGCAACCAATTCCCACTGCTTTTGAACAACTATGAGGGAAGGTGTATATGTGTGTTTATTCATGCATGGATGTGAAACGAACACTATGTGTAATGTGTAGGTTGGGGTCTTTTGGGGGCCTCACTCTCAGTTATACGTTGCTTCCATAAAGTTTCATCCAAATTATGCCAAGCCTCGAGGTGCCATCTCAGGGGGGTAAAGCTCACTAGGTGAAGGAACAGTGTGTGGGTACGGTGGCCTTAGTTCAGACAAGGCGTTGCAGCAGCCAGCAGAGATGGAAACCCTGGGAGGGCCCCATGCTGTGGAACAAAAGCAAACAAATGGGCTCAGTAGCTGAAGCAATGTGGCACAATGAGGAGGGAGGAGGGATGGAAGCCCAGAAAAACACTGGTAATTTCAGTATCAGTTGTGCCCACATAATGTGTTGCAACAGATGCTGTAAGCTGGCTAACCCTTAAGCAATTTTGGGAAACACATTTTGCCCTTTTTTACCTATGAATCTGTCCAGTATTTGTTTGTCCATATTATATGGGACTAAATGGAGTCATAATCTGTTTGCGCACATGAACTGCAGACTTGAACATTTCCTATCCGACACACGTAGTTGTGATAATACAAAGGTCAGATTGGACATTAAACCTGTATAAAGTCTGTGTGAGGTCTGATTGTGTTAATTTGAGCCAGTGTCAGAACAGCGCAGATAACAGTCTTCTAAATTCACAGATAGTGATTGGTCACACTGCCTCCTGCACACTCTAGTCAGACAGCTCCCTTGCCTAAACTGTGTGGACTACTTCCAGTAGTAAGAAAACAGCTGAAGCAGATGTCTCCTGTAATGACATTTTCCAGAGTTCATGTGTGAAAACCGCTCTATTGAGATTTCATGTTTTTGCCCTTGATCTTACTATTCTCTGTTCTCCTTGTTGCTCCCCACAGTACTGCCAGACCATCCAGATGCAGGTCTTGAAGATGAGCACTGCCCACTGATGACAGGTTGTGACAGAGCCAGAGGTCAGTGTGTATGTGATGCCCGTCACTCCTGTTTGGGTTCTTTTACCTACCCAGACCAAGAAACCTGCACAAAGGCCAGTAAGTCAGGTAAGCCTTCCCTCTTCATCTCTTTCTGCATTAAAAGACAGATGTGTGCATGCACACATGAGCACAGAACCCCTTTAGAGGAGATAATGCTATCTATTGAGAGGAGTTAATCCAAAGCTCTGAGGTGGCTACTTGCATATCATAGTGATGACACTCATGCTAAGGCTTTATGTAGCCATTCCCCACTCACCCTTGAGGGGTGCCGTCTGTGACTCATTGATGACTGTGGTTTATGTGTGTTCATGGCTGGATTTCAGATGGTCGGAGGCACGAGCACCGGGAAAGGCACAGAGAGAAGTATGTAGGACCAGCCAACCCAGCTTGTATGTTCTCTGGCTGTAACCTGACCACTGAGGGCTGTGTGTGTGAGTCTCAGAGCTGCCACCACCACTTCGCCTACATCAACCGCAGCCAGTGCCAGGAAGCTGCAGGTAACCTTCAAATGACCTGCAAATAGAACCCACAATCACACAGTAGCTCTTCTCAGCTCGCGTTATTTTTTTTCAATAACTCGAGCCATCTTTTAAATGGCTTCTGCAACAACCAAGTTACATTTAAATTGTAGTATTTAATATTTATCTGTGCTTAATGTAAGCATTTATGAACTATATGTTTATTAAATAAGGGTTTGACATTTCTTGCACAAATTGCCTCTGAGTGAAACATGGCAAGAGCTGCAACATAAAGAATGCTGTGGCTATGTTTTGTACAATTGGTAGAAAAGATTAATTTTACATTCTACTTGAGTATTTCCATGTCACTTAATATACAGTGCCTTGAAAAAGTATTCATACCTCTTGAACTTTTCCACATTTTGTCACGTTACAACCACAAACTTAATTGTATTTTACTGGGATTTTATGTGATAGACCAACACAAAGTAGTGCATAATTGTGAAGTGGAAGGAAAATGATGCATGGTGTTTGTGCAAATGTTTTATAAACAAAAATCTGAAAAGTGTGGGATGCATTAGTATTCAGGCCCCTTTACTCTGGTACCCCTTAATAAAATCCAGTGCAACCAACTGCCTTCAGAAGTCACCTAATTATTGACTGTGTGTACTTTAATCTCAGCATAAATACAGCTGTTCTGTGAAGGCCTCAGAGGTTTGTTAGAGAACATTAGTGAACAAACAGCATCATGAAGACCAAGAACACACCAGA
>VUQI01028536.1:19555-30781 GCA_015106735.1 Paratilapia polleni | reverse complement strand
TTTTTGGCAAACGTGAGACGAGCCTTTGTGTTCTTTTTGCTCAGCAGTGGTTTTCTCCTTGGAACTCTCCCATGGATGCCATTTTTGCCCAGTCTCTTTCTTATTGTTGAATCATGAACTCTGACCTGAGGCAAGTGAGGCCTGCAGTTCTTTAGATGTTGATCTGGGTTCTTTTGTGACCTCCTGGATGAGTTGTCGATGTGCTCTTGGAGTAATTTTGGTAGGCCGGCCACTCCTGGGAAGGTTCACCACTCTTCCAAGTTTTCTCCATTTGTGGATAATGGCTCTCACCGTGGTTCACTGGAGTCCCAAAGCCTTAGAAATGGCTTTGTAACCCTTTCCAGACTGATCCATGTCACTGACTTTGTTTCTCAGCTGTTTGTTTAGATCGTGGCATGATGTGTTGCTTTTTGAGATCTTTTAGCCGACTTCACTTTGTCAGTCAGGTTCTGTTTAAGTGATTTCTTGATTCAGGAGATCTGGCAGTAATCAGGCCTGGGTGTAGCTACTGAAACTGAACTCAGCTTTCCAAAAAAAAAATTAACTGGTTAATCCCTGTTAATTCATGATTTAACAAGGGGGGCAATTACTTTTTCACACAGGGTCAGGTAGGTTTGGATATATTTTTTCCTTTAATAAATGTAATCATCATTTAAAAACGGCATTTTGTATTTACTCAGGTTATCTTTGTCTAATATTAAAATTTGTTTGATGATCTGAAACATTTAAGTGTGACAAATACAACAATCCAAACCAGGAAGGTTTATTTTTGCTCCCTTCCTGGTTTGGTTTTTTGAAACATTGAAATATTTTTCTTATTTCTTATTTTTCTGCATATTTGTCACACTTACAATACCTAAAGTACTTACCTAAATAAATAAACTGTATAATAATTAAATACAAAACAAATACATATTTGACCCCTTGAGCCTGGATAAAGCCTGACAACCTTGGACAGAGGTATTTTATCTGTTCCAGAGGAGAGCTAAAAGCTAAAGGGAAAAGAGCATTGGCAAGAGCAAGACCCAAACCTATGGAGCACTTTTATTGGGGATCCTTTCCTGATTTAATTTTATTTTATTGATCTGCTTTTGTTTCTTTTACTTACTCTATTTATATGCTTCCAAGCTTATGTATTAAACTGTATTGTTCCTTCTTTCCCTTAATTTTGTGATCTTCCTGTTTTGTGCCTTCTAAAGCACTTTGTAAGTTAAGTTTCAAGTGCTGTATAAATAATTATCATTATCAACAACAGTTACTCATTGTTACAAGGTTGTTATTCGCCCTCTAATTTTCAGTTTTGATTAGATTTGAAGTAAAAATATCCATTTTTGATGGCGTTCTTCAGAGCTCACTCTGAAATGATGACAGGGACAAAGAGAGTTATTGTATTTCAAAAATTCCCCAAGTGTAGCTGTTACTTCCTGGAAGTGCAGTTGTGTATATGCACATTGCCCAAGCATTAAGCTATTTCTGCACTCCCCCTCAAGGGCCTGCTACAAACCAGCAGTACAGATGTCACATGGATGATGTCTTTTCAGGTGGAAATGTAAAATGAGGTCTGCAGACTGCATGAAAAACTACAGCTTTGTAAAGATTTTGGTATGTGTAACCGTTTTTCATTTGTGGTGTTTCTGCATTACCACATGAATAGTGGTTAACAACAGTGGTGGAAGTGTGCATCTGTGAGCATGGTCGTTAGCCAATCATCATATCCAGTGTAATTCTTCTTGAATGGCCATAATTTTGAAACTGACTTAATGTTTTATTCAGTATGACCTGAAACTAATGATTGAGCCCACAAAGTCATTAGAAAAGTGTTTACTGAGGTAACAGAGCAAGGGAGCTGAGGGCCATTTTCCCATAGACTTGACTGGAAACAGGTGTAAAGGACTCATCAGGGTCAGACATGCAATCACAAAGGAGGGAAAACTAACAAAGACAGAAAGTAAAGAGGACAACAGTGTAAACAGACTAAGAATTACAAAATAAAACCAGAAATTACTTAAAAGAAACTGCAGGCTTTCTCATGGTTCCTAGAGGCAGAGCCTTCAGCTTTCAGGCCCCTCTCCTGTGGAACCAGCTCCCAGTTTGGATTCAGGAGACAGACACCCTCTCTACTTTTAAAATCAGGCTTAAATCTTTACTTTTTGATAAAGCTTATAGTGAGGGCTGAAGGGCAGGTGACCCTGAACCATCCCTTAGTTATGCTCCTAAAAGCACAGGCTGAGAGGGGACTTCCCATGATGCGTTTAGTTTTTTCACTCTTCGTGTATTTATATGCCACTATTGCATGTCATTACCTTTTGCCTACCCTCTCCTGTAGTTTGTATTTTGTCTCTTGCCTTTCCACTCACCATGCAAACCATAGTGGCTGCCCCTCCCAGAGTCTGGTTCTGTTGTAGGTCTCTTCCTGTTAAAAGGGACTTCTTCCTTCCTGCCATCACAAAGTGCTTGCTCACCAGTGATTATCTGATTGCTTTTTGGGGGTTTGTTTTGGGGTTATTGTTTTTTTTTTTCTTTTGGTTGTTTCTTTTGTGATTTTGCTTTTTTTGGGGGGGTGGGGGGTCTCTAATATTGTAAGCTCCTTACCTTACAAATGTCTTCAGGTGACTGTTGTTGCAAATTGGTGCTATATAAATAAAACTGAATTGAAGTGAATAGACAGTCAGGAAACCATTTAATAGACTGATGATCTAAACCCTCTGAGCATAGCTTTTTCAGCAGAATAATGTGATCTACTGAATGTAATGCTTTGGACAGGTCCATAAAAAGTGCAACACAATGTTTTTAGTGCTGCTACTATTTGTACTTTCCTTTGAATGGGAGGTAAACATGAAGCTAAACGGACTATGAGAAAGCACAATAGCAGGAAGTGCAGTAGCATATATGCACAATGCCCAGGCATTAAGCTATTTCTGTATTTCCCCTCCAGGGCCTGCTGCAAACCAGCGGTGCTGACGTCACGCGGGCAGGCCTGCACAGCTCTGCGCGTTCCTGGGGCCCGCGGGCACGAGTCGAGCTCCCTCCGCCACATCTAGAGCGGCGACCGGAGCCAGAGAACCAGGAAGTGAAAGCATACACATGGAGGGTGTGTCCGCCGCTGCTGCCTCTGTGTGTGTTTTATTTTTAAAAACACGGTCCTCCGCGGATAAATAAATGGGGGATGCGGCGAGGACCAAGCGGTGGGAGCAGCTGAAGCGCTGGGCCGGCTCCTCCACCGACAAAGCGTCGGATGTGCCCAGGCTGAGGCTGAAGCGGCGGGGCGATGCCGGGGACGGAGGAGGGGAGCCCCAGGCCGACCTCGACGACCCGCCGAAGGACCAGCCGCTGCCCGGGGGAGGAGACGAGAGCCGACGGTCAGGAAACATCTCCTGTCAAACTGGCTAACAGCCTGCTAGCTTAGCTCAAACATCAGAAGATAGGCTGAGGCAAGAAAACTGTGCGTGGGTTTGGTCTGTGGGTGCACAGAATAATAGAAACACCTCACAGTAGAAAACACACCAGCTCCGCAATCCTTTATTTGACCTTTTAATGTTTATTTTTTGTCATACATTATTTCTGAGGCCGGGGTTTGCTGGGTGCGTTAGCCAGCTAGCAAGCAAAATGTCTTAGTTAGGTAAGAGTTTCTTTATTTATCATTTCCACCACTGCTGGTCTGAGCTCGTCTAAAATCTCCTCTTTTATATCGTGCATATCATGATTACTTTCGTTGGTTTCCAACCTGCTTTAATATATAAGATTTGCAATACTTGTTTTCAACCAGAATACCTGTAATGAAGCTATTTTAAAGCTGAAACAGAGCCTAATGCCAGTTATAGGATTTCAGTAGTTGCTGTCTAAAGTTGCCTGTCTCAAATGATGCAACATTATGAATACTGGCGATGGAAACAAAGGTCAATGTTTATGATGACAGGCACAAATAGGCCTTTGCTAGTATATTGAAGGCACATTTGTGTGCCGAATTAAAACTGTATGATTTTAAAAATGGCCCTAATAAAACGGTTTTGTTACTGTCAAAATATCCTACAGGAAAACACACGTGAACTGATCTTGCAGCATTTATTGCCTGTGTATCCAAAGTGGGGCTCAAACACTTGGGTGGAAATATGTAATTGCAGTGTTCCTGACAAATATTGATTTGATTTGTGATAAACCACAATACATAACAGAGACTGATGTAAAGTAAAATAAAGTAATAACACAAAAAACATCCCAAGTTGCAGCCTTTCCAGTCAGTTAATGGTTCAGTGCTAATACAAAGTCTGAACTAGATAGTTTCTGTCAAGTGTAACTTGTTTGACCTCTATGGTGATATGTTTCTCCTTCTGTTTTATGTTGCCTTGCATATTCTGCCCTTGTGCAAGAATCAGTGGCACAAAAACTATTTTCATCCGCAGCTGAAAATAGCCTCCATATTTTTGGGGTGCCAGGTATTGGTCTGTTTGTTGGTCTTACAAGGATGTAAGAACCTGTAGACACCCTGATGCACCCTAGAATCAGTGGTGCAGGGTGTCTACAAGTCCTTAAATAAAAATGAAATTGCCTTGAATTCAGTTTGGATGGGTCATAAATGGTTTTTAGTCAAGTTGCAAGAATTTCAGCCTCACAGTGCCGCTATATTCACCCATTCTACAATTATGGCCATGCCTTATAGTTCAACCATCATTTAGTTTTTAAAATCCTTTATTTAACCAGGAAATAAAAGTCCTTAAGATTAAGAATGTCTTTAGCAAGAGTGACCTTGGCCCAAGTAGGTAGCATTATCCAGAAACCGGAGCTCCCAGAGAAAACCCACATAAGCAGAGGGCGAAGATGCAAGCTCCACACAGAAGGGACCTGCGAGGGTTTGAATCTAGGTTAACGGTTGTAGGTCATGCCTAAAAAAAAAAAAAAAATCTTAGAAATTCTCGATGCTTAGGCCTGTCAGGGAGTCGGTTTAAGCTCAGCAGGTTGCTGGGCTTGCAGTACACTTGTTGAAACCCTGAAGATGATTAATACAATGAGGACTTGCCAGCCAGCCTGCGGTTAGTTTACTGAAATAAAAGCAAGATTAACAACAAAAGGCTGGAAAATAGCATTTACTTTTAGTGATTAAAGACGATGCAAACTGCGTTGCTTGTAGAAGGTGATTCTAACTAGGGACACAAGGATATAGTTTATTTTTCTTTTTTAACATTAATAAACACATTTGGACAGTGTTCTCAAACTCAAATACTTTCATTTAATCCAAAGCTTAATTTATAGCACTGCGTTGAATCCCTGCTGTAGTGGGTGGTGGTGTTATTTGCATGTATAATTCTGCGCTGGTGTGTCATCATTGCTCTGCTATTGTGAAACAGAGCTGGTCATGTTGCACTTGTAGATGATAAGTCTTGAACAACACTTACTTTAACTGAAACTCAGCAAGGAGAGAAGACTTCAGAACCAAATGAATCTATACCATAAACAGTACATAAAAGATGAGTCTGCTTCCAGGTCTGACAAGTAAAGATAATGAGCAAGTGCCTTAAACCTGCTTTCATTTTAATGGCCTGCAGGGGGCACCTGTAGTGGTTTTAAAAAGACTTTGGTTTTATAGAAGTCTATGGGGAAAAAGTTCCATTGGCTTCCTGATTATGCGCTCAGTAAGAACTTTCCTGATGACTTTAAATGGATTGATACTTGTGTAGTGCTTTTGTACTCTAATTACAAACCACATTTATTCACATACACATCCATACTGCACTTTATTCTGTGCTTTTAAACACTTCCTAACTCCTATCTCTCACTCTGATGGATGCATCAGGAGTAATTTGGGCTCAGTATCTTGCCCATGGACTTTTAAACATGCGGACTGGAGAAGCAAGCCTTCTGATTGGTAGACAAACTGCTCTACCTCCACAGCCTCCACTAACCAGTGGGTGCCACTAAAGTGACTGTGTTCATTTATCCACACAAGCAGGATACTTGGCTATTGAATTACCATAATGAGCAAGCTGGGTACAATTAAAGCCTATTATATTTTGTTTCACGGAGGTATTGTCCTTGTGTTAATCAGTTTACACCACACACTACAACTAAACAGACCTATCACAGTAGTTGAGGATGATGGAGATGCCTGTACCCTCTGTTTTCAGGAAAAAAGTGAGGTTTGACATTGCTGCTGAGTTTCTGGCGGCCTGTGCCAGTGGAGACACAGAGGAGGCCAAAGTGATGCTGGAGGAGGCCAAACAGACCAAAAGTAGGAACGGGGAGGAGGCAGCAGAAATTATTAACTGCTCCAACGCGGACGGGATCACTGCTCTACATCAGGTGAGGCAGTTCCTACCACGAGGTTTTATTGGTTCATGAATAAAAATAAATGCTGTTGCATCATTTTTTGCTTTTCTTCGTTGACACAGGCCTGCATAGACGGCAGCTTAGAAATGGTGACCTTCCTTTTGGAGCATGGTGCCAATGTGAACCAGGTTGACAGTGAAGGTTGGACGTCACTGCATGTTGCTGCGTCCTGCGGCCATGCTGACATCACAGAGTGTGTACTACAGCAGAATATAGCAGCTTTGCCTCTGTGTGTGCAGCTTCAGTGCCAGAGTCTTTCTGCATTTAACAATACTAACATTGTTGTCGTGTTTGGCAGCTGAAGCATGAGTGGGCTGTGCCAATACGCACGCACGCAGCTCAAAAGATTTAAAATTGATGCACTTTTTTTATTTTACAGTCAGTGAACAGTGCTTTTGTCCAAATGTGTCTGCACCCCAAACACAGGTCACATTATTAGTTTTCTGTTCAAAGGACAGTTTGTTGTCCTTCTGAAGTCAAATGAAATGTCCCTCCATGTTTGCTTTGTCAGGTTCCTTCTGCAGGAAGGTGCCTCTCTTACTGCTGTGAACTGTGACGGTGATGTTCCTGTGGACATTGCTCTGGATGAGACCACTGAGTCAATTATTCAGAGTTACACTCGGAGACGGGGTAAGCAATGAGCTTTCTGTGTGTGTAATGGGGAAGTATCTCTTTTTGTGTGTGTGTATTTACGTACATCTTCGGCTAAATCACAAAATCAGGTGCGATCAGTCAGTTCTGGGACCGTTTCTGTTCCGTCCAAACAGTGTGTGACACGGTCATGTGCATGCAGCAGGTGCCAGCAGCAAGTTTTGTGAGTCAGGATTTCGTGGGACCTGTGCTGCACTCGTTTTTGTGACGGTTTGCAGCTCGCAAATACTGAACAGCACCATGTTGAAGACTGAGAGGATCTCCATCAACAGGCTAAAGATGACCTGTCCGTCATGTCAAGGAATGTCACTGGTGATGAAAGTGGTGTCTCCAGCTACAATCCAGAAGCCAAACAGGAGTTTTCAGCTAAAATATCTAAGCCTGAAGGCGGTGTATCAGGTCAGGAGTATGCTCATCAGTTTGACATTCATGGTGTGCACCCATAATTCGTCCATCAGGATCAGACTATCAATACTGAGTTCTACTGAAACTTCCTGAGAAGTTTCCTGAGGGAGAACGTTTGCAACAAAAAGTTGCATCAGTGGTGCCAGTTTAGCTCACTGACCATGAGCCATATGGCTGAAATACAGTAGCCTGGGTTCAAGTCCGAACCGAGGCCCTTTGCTGCGTGTCTTCCTCCGCTCTCTCTCCCCCTCTTTCCTATCAAATTAAAATGCCCCCCCCCAAAAAAATGCCTCATGCAGAGTGCGTTTTCCATCACTCTTTACCTGCCCTACTCACCAGATTTCGCTCCTAAAAATGAATCTCAAGTTAAAAGATTGCTGTTTGGCACAGTGGAGGAGAGCCAATGCATATTACGGATGGTTGTTTTGGTGCTTACTGAACCAGACTTCCAGGGAGAGCTCCACGTGTAGCAGGAATTCTGGGAGTTATGTATTATATGTTGCATGAGGTGATGACTTTGAAAGGGGATGATGGCCAAATTTAAAACCATTATGGTTTTTGCTTTTTATATGCACAGTCTCAAACCTTTTAGAACATAACTTGTATGTTTGGTTGTGGAGCTGAAAAGAAACTTATTTCTCTTAGTGCAAACTCAACAACTGTAACTGTATTTAACTTGACTTGCCCCATCTATGGGCTGTACATGGTTCTGTTGGTGGTGCTGGCTAAAATATGAAAAACTGGCCCCTAAATCACGAAACAGTATGTTCTTTTCTCTGTGGTTGGCTTTCTTGTCCATGCGTGATATATACATGTGGATAACTTCCATCCTTGATGATAATGGACTTTATTTCCAAATTACAGGCTGGAAACTTGAGGTTTTAGGCTTCAGGAATTATCTTTAAAAGGAAGTTGGTATGACATGTCATCCCCTATGGTCAGAATGTAAAAATGTTTATACCTGAGCTAAGTGGGGATAAAAGTCCAAACCTTTAGACAGGGAATTAATGTAAATAAAGTGACACATTAATATGACATTTTGATTCTGTGCAGGTGTGGACGTGGAGGCAGCTAAGCGTTGGGAGGAGGAACAGATCATGGCAGACGCCCGCACCTGGCTGACTGAGGGCCCACCTGCTGACGTACAACACCCAAAGACTGGAGCCACCCCGCTACATGTGGCTGCAGCCAAAGGCTACCTCGAGGCCCTGAAGTAAACATTTGACTTGTTCTGGAGGGGATCTATGCCCACAAGCCTAACACACATGTTTTCTTTGAGGGTAGATGTTCATCTGGGCCAGGCTCTTACCGTTTTATTTAGAGTTTAGTTCACATTTTCTTCTGCTGTTCCAGGATACTGTGTCAGTGTGGGCTGGATGTGTCAGCTGTGGACTTTGACGGCTGGACGCCTCTCCATGCCGCAGCTCACTGGGGTCAGGGGGAGGCTTGTTGCATCTTGGCTGAACAGCTGTGCAATATGGAGGCTCGCAGCAACGGGGTGAGGCCCAGAAAATGATTTTTTATTTTATTTTAATTGTTTTGTTAAGTTACATTTCTGTGTTCAGCCCGTTTAACACTTTGCTTGAATGCTTTTAGGGTCAGACACCATTTGATGTCGCTGATGAAAGCGTTGCAGAGCTCCTGGAGGAGTTATCTCAGAAACAGGCCAATGTAAGTTTATCTTTACCTGATATTATGCATTTAATTTACACACTGAAGCTTGGTTGTCTTGATCGTGCCTCTGTCTTTCTCTCTCTTAGTGGCGTAATGAGAGGTCGATATTGGACAGGCAAAATCAAACAGGGTCCAATGCTACAAATGCACAAAACAAGCGGCGGAGGTTAATATCCATCTTATTCATATCCTGAATTAAATACGTCTCTGTTGTTTCATTGGCACATGCCCAACAAAAGTTACTTAAAGTAACAGATTTAGGCTGATTATTATGCCTAATGCAGTAAGATGCACAGTAAAACAAAAGATGCAAGGCTCCATGTGACTTCTGTCTCCCACATTTTGCCTCCAGGAGCTCAGTGTGCAGGATGAGCAGTAGAGAAAAGATGACTTTACAGGACCAGTCTAAGGAGAGGGGCATTTCAGGAGGCCTAGACCTGAGCGAGGAGAAAGAGAGCAGCCCTGGTAAAGCACTCTGGCCATGAGTACTACATTCTCTGTAAATCCGCGTCAGTGTGCTGATTGTAATAGATGACACTGGTTCTCTTTTCCCAGAAAGTTCAACCGTCTCCAGTCCAGACACGGAGAGTGTGACGGCATCTACAGTCAGTCCTGGTGACAAGGTAATAAAAAATTGTAATTTATCACACAGCAGCGTTCTTTTTCATCAAGTGTTGTTATTCACACAATCACATACAGTGTATGTGATCAGATATGATAAAACAGAATTCATGCTTTTAATTTGTGTCTTTTAAACACGCTGAAAACTAATTCATTGAATCATTTATTAAGTTTCCGCAGTAGTTGTTCACAGCCAGAATGTGCACTGACCAAGTGGCAACCTGCAGGGCTAAAAAACTGAAGCCAATACTGAAGTGCAGAAAAACTGCAGTTCCTCTAATGTCCACTTGAGGATTGCTTCAGAAGCGAGTTAGTCCCCACAGACTCCCAGCTTTACAACAGAAATAAACGTGTTTACAGCGTGGTTAACAAAAAATCAGGTTTCCCCCTCTGGATAATTACCCCCTTCATCAGAAGTGTATGCTGGGTAATTTTTTTTTTTTTTTCTTAAGGTTTAAAGTTTGGGGTGTGGCCACCTTAATTGACAGGTCTCCTTACAAAGGCAGCTGTTGCTGCCATTTGTCTGTGCCTCCGCTAACTGGAGTCACTGAACTGGACCTCTCAATTGTGCTTCTGCTGTTGGTGCCTGTTGGAGCATTTTAACTGAATTATTAGAAAAATAGTATGGCTTGCTGTGTGGTACAGACCATCCAAGAAGTCTGTGATTTAGGTTTGGTGAATAAAATCGTACTTCCTTTATTAGTCTGATGTTACCACTAATTAGCAAGTGTGTGCTTGTACAGTGCATCTGTACAGAGTGCAAAATGTAACATGGCCCCAGCTAACGTTGCTGTTTCAAAATGTGGAATCCACAAACCAATGGATGACGTTGCGGTGGCTACACACATCTTTTAATATGCAGACTGTGGTGCCAAGAAAGTATTTGATGTCTCACTGCTCAGCAGATCAGACTGCATATAAAAGATCAACATCACCCATTGCTCACCGAAGTCCCTTTGTGAAACCTCGAGCTGAGTATTCTGATTATCGCCATCATGGTTTTTTGAAACCGGAAATGACAAGCAAGGGGTGGATCTGATTGGAAAAACTGAAGGACACCGCATGCTCATATGGGAGCAACTTGTCGATCACAATGCATGCCCGCATTCCCTAAAGTATACCTTATTCTCCTTTTGTTACTCTAATGATGCCATAAGTTGCAAAATGAACATCATGTAGTTTTTACTAAGACTTGAAACTAGTGATTGAGACCATCAATCATCAGGATGGTGTTTACTGAGGATATGGATCAACTGAGCTGAAGGGTCGTTTTCCCATAGACTTCAATACAATTGGACTTCTTTTTGCAGTCAGAGGAGTCGCCCCCTGCTGGTCATTAGAAAGAACACAGGTTTAAGATACTTCAGCTTTGCCTTCACTTTTCAGACCTGGAGGCTACATCAGTCTTCTGTTACAGAGTATGTGGTGCAAACTGCTTTCCAACATGGTTGCACTTCACCTTTGTCATGGCGTCCGTCTTAGTAAACACAAGACTGCAACATTACCAGTTGAGAATTATCTGTTTTAAATGTATGTAATGCATGTTATTATATG
>VUQI01028536.1:0-15602 GCA_015106735.1 Paratilapia polleni | reverse complement strand
CCCCTTCCCACACCACACTCCACCCTTGTTTGTGTTCTTTGATGGTGAACTGCTGCTCTGTGTGTGTGTGTGTGTGTGTGTGTGTGTGTGTGTGTGTGTGTGTGTGTGTGTGTGTGTGTGTATGAGGTAAAATCATTTTTTAAAGGTAACCTGCAGGGATATTCAGTTCAAAGCCAAAGCCAGCGCTTTGGCTAAACTCGTTCCTCACAAGCTTCAACATGCAGGGATCGCAGATGAAGGCAGACAAGGCGGCTTTCCTGTGTTATGCAAAGTTTAATTTGGAAACTAATCTATCTTTAAGCATCACTTCTGTGCCTCAACCTAAAGCCCCAAACGCCTCACAAGTGTTCTCTGTTGACCTCCATGTGTTTCAGACACAGACCTGCAGGTGAAAGAGGCAGAGCTGGAGGGGGATAAGTATCTGGGAGTAAAGGACAGGCGGGGAGAAGAGGTAAGAAACATCTGCAGCAATATGTGAGTGCTGAAGTGAGGGAAAGGGCAGCCTCAAAGTTCCTCTTTGTCATGATGCAACTGTGTACAAAAAAGGGGAAGTTTGAGGGGAAGTAGTAAAAATGGGTGTTCTAAAATATATGCAGGACTCAATTGCATTCACAGTAGTTTACTCATTTAACTGCAGGTTGGTTATCATTACCTCATGGTGTGCGGCCACACGTACTTTTAGAGCACTTTTTTTCTTTTCTTTTTTAAATCTGGAGTATTGAGCCCAATTTAGGCCAGAAAGTGTGTATAATGTGGTGGTAGATTACTTCTATTTGAAGAAATAGAGAAGCTAATGAGTCAGTGATTGTGTATTGTACACAATGTAAACACCATATAATTTTAATAAAAAGCTGGAACAAGCAGGGTTTTTCTTCCAAAATAAAAATTTGGGGTTTGGCCATCCCTCAAAAGAAAATCACAGTTTTTAACCAGCTGTTTTTGATGGGACTTTAGTTTACTCAAATGTTAAATACATTTTTTTTAGCAAATGGCCAAAAATAACATGAAAATGCAAAGACGTCCATCAAGTAAGGTAACACACTCTCTGCCTTAACTATATGTGAACCAGTTGTGCTTACACTGTATGTAGTCATCCTCCACAAACCCATTTCAAACTTTAAATACATGTGAAAATTTCAGTTTACATGAACTCCCTCCACCCTGGAGGTCTCTTAAAGATGAGGCCATGTTTGTTATAAAGTTAAGTTTGTTATAAATTATAAGTTTTAAAGGTTGCCAAGTGTGACACATTCCCTCAACTCTGACTGCAATATGCTTCATTTCTGTGCCATCACATTTGGTAGAGCTGAAATTAGAATTTTTAGTTTCTGTTTCTTACAAGGGTGGCTGAGGCTCAGGTGGTAAAGGGGGTCGTCTGCCAATCGGAAGTCCGGTGATTCGATCCGAGTCCTCTAGTCCACATGTCAAAGTATTCTTGGGCAACATTTTGAATCCTGAGTTGCCCCCGATGCATCCATCTGAGAGTGTGTGTGTGTGTGTTAGACAAAGCACTTAGGCATACATAAAAGCACTGTATAAATGTGTGTGTAATTGGGCGAATGAGACTTGTAGTGGAAAGCGCTTTGAATGCTCATCTTGAGTAGAAAGGCACTATATAAATACAAATAAATAGTCCATTTACCATTTTATTTAATCTCTAATTTACACTTTTGATTAGGCAGAAATGAGTTCTGAGGGCCTGAACAACCCTGAGAAACCTGATGATGGCGACTGCCTCATCACCATCACCAGGTTTCTCAAGGTTGTTCATGTTGGGTTTACAGTCTTGCAGCTGTTTCTGAATGACTCTGGGATTCACACTGCTCAAAATGCTCAGTTCCAGGCAGTTTTTCTACTCTTGGCTTTGTCGGTAAGAGGGGATACCCATAGAGTGTATAGAAAAAAGAACAGAATAAATGGTTAAATGTGGCTTTTGGTCTAAAGTGCTTTGAGTGGTCAGTAAGAAAAAATACTAACTAAGTAAGAAAAATACTATGTAAATGCCAGTCCATTTAATATGGTCTTCTCTGGCTGTGAGCACAAAAGCCCCACCCACTTGGATGCCCCTCAAAAAACCTTCTGTTTGTGAGGGGCATCGAATCACAAGAACATTGTCTTAAACAGGAGGAGCTAAAACAGCTTGTATTAGACAGAGGATGAACTGAAGGGCTGCACAAAGACCCAGTATAAGATAAATAAGAATTATTTTGAACTGTGATTAATGCAAAGCTACTCTAATAGAGTTCAATAATAAAAAATTGGGAGCTTGAAATGAGCTCCTTTCAGAGGCCAAAGCACCAGACAGCACATTGTGTGTATCCACAGTGTTTCGTCCCTTCCAGTTGTTTTCTTCACGTCCTTTGCTGACTTACAGCTGCATGTCTTGGCACATCACACTTGCAGATCATTGGATCTGTGTGAAACCAGTAATGTGCTGGTTTCACCACAAAGTACAGCACCGTACTTTTCTACCAGCTGAGCTGCATGTGACCTGCTGTCGACAGATCGTGCATTGAAGTATCTAACATGCAGCTCGCTAGTACAAGATTAGTGTGATGTCTAGTTGAAACACATGAAAACACTGCAGGTGATTGTGCAGTGAATTCACAGCAAGCAAGTGGGCGTCATGTGTGCTGACAGGCAGCTATGTCGAGTATTTCCAGTAGTGAGAGCATGCCTGGACTGTTTCCTGTTGTGTGTTAGAAATAGCAACTCCAAACAAGCTGATTCTCGTGACACTGGTCAGAGTTTTTACAGTGCCGTGACAAAGTGTTTGCCCCCTTCCTGATTTCTTAGTTTTTTGCATGTTTGTCACACTTACAAGTTTCAGATCATCAAAGAAGTCTTAATATTAGACAAAGATCACATGAGTAAATACAAAATGCAGTTTTTAAATGATGATTTCATTTATTAAGGGAAAAAGGATATCCAAACCTGCCTGGCCCTCTGTGTAATTGCCTGCCAGGCTTACAAAGCCATTTCTAAGGCTTTGGGACTCCATCGAACCGCAGTGAGAGCCATTATTCATAAATGGAGAAAGCTTGGAACAGTGGTGAACCTTCCCAGGAGTGGCCAGCCTACAAAAAATTACTCAAAGAGCGCACTGACGACTCATCCAGGAGGTGACTTTTGGGAAAATATTCTGTGGACTGATGAGACAAAAGCTGAACTTTTTAGAAGGTTTGCGTCCTGTTATATCTGGCCTAAAACTAACACAGCATTTCATAAAAAGAGCATCATACCAACAGTCAAACGTGGTGGTGGTGGTAGTGTGATGGTCTGGGGCTGCTTCAGGACCTGGACGACTTGCTGTAACTGATGACTCATGAATTCTGCTCTCTACCAGAAAATCCTGAAGGAGAATGTCTGGTCATGAGTTTGTTCGCTGAAGCTCAAGAGCACTTGGGTTATGCAGCAGGACAATGACCCAAAACACACCAGCAAGTCCACCTCTGAATGACTCAAAATGCAAAACAAACTAAATGAAGGTTTTGGAGTGGTCTAGTCAAAGTCTGGACTTAAATCAGTCTGAGATGCTTTGGTGTGACCTTAAACAGGCCGTTCATGCTCGAAAACCCTCCAGTGTGGCTGAATTGAAACAATTTTGGAAAGAAGAGTGGGCCAAAATTCCTCTACAGCGATGTGAAAAACTTATTGCCAGTTATCACAAATGCTTGATTGCAGTTGTTGCTGCCAAGAGTGGCCCAACCAGTTATTAGGTTTAGGGGGCAATAACTTTTTCACAGAGGGCCAGGTAGGTTTGGACAGCTTTTTTCCATTATCTTTGTCTAACATTAAAATTTGTTTCATGATGTGAAACATGTAACAAATATGCAAAAAATTAAGAAATCAGGAGGAAGGGGTCAAATATTTTTTCATGGTACTATATGTGAAAACAGTTCAGGAGTCCAAAACCTCCACCAGTAACTTTTACCTGGGTTAAGTATTCATTTTACACTGAAAACCAGGGAATAACCTGTTAGGTGTAAAGTGTGTGTTTGCATTAGAATCCCATTCATATGAAACAAGATGGATAATTCAGATAATTATTGCAGACTGACCATCTAACTGTGCAACACATCTTGTTTTGCAGGTCCATGATGAGGAATCTCAGACGGACAGTACCAGCACATCCCCATCCCGGTGAGTCTCACTCATTCTTATATGCTTCCATCTCTGTGACATTTATTTTATTATTTCACTTCAGAGATGAGAAATGGAATAATTCGTTTTTTGGACTTTTATTTTGGAGTGTATCCCTACATTTCCCTTTTGATCCTGTTGTGTCTGTGAAAAAAAATGTTGTGTATTTCAATTTTAACGAGCCAGCTTTCCATTAAGTTTTAGCCAAAAAATGTAGTTTTATTTGTAAACCCTGGGCTCATTCTCTGTCCGTGGATTAATGTTTTTGCCAGGTTGAATTGTTAACGATTTGGCGAGATCCTGGAATGCTTTTTTTGGTTCTTCAAAGCAGATGTTTGATTGGTTGTCTCAACAACATGTCCACAAAGTCAGACCTGCTCAGTAGCAGGTTTGTTCAGTGTAAAGATTACATGATGGACCTAAACGGTGTCAACCAATAGAAGTCCATCATTATCAGTGCATCTATTGTAAGAAGAGGATTAAGTGGAGAGAATATTAAGTGATCATTGTGATCTTTTATAGACTCATTAGTTTTACAGAGGTGCTGTTTCAGTTGGGAGGGAATACTTCAGCCCAGTATGATGCAGTCATTGGGCTGCACCTAAACAATTGAAATTGTTTGAATGAAATAAAGAAATTACGCCCTGAATACGCCTCTGTGATATGACACAAACAGCAGGAATGTCCAGTGAGCTTTACCTGAAGTAAAGTCACTACAGCTGCATGCTGCCTGTGGCTCTGAGGAAGAGCTTCCCTCGTTAACAGCCTCTAAAATCAGCTGATTAATATTTTAAGTGCATGTACTGTAATCAGTCATCAATTTTCATGATTCTGTCCTCATCTTTTTTGCTTTTTTCTTCTCACATCCTTGTTGTTCTGAAACTTGCTCTGAATACATGATTAGAATGTATAAATATTGAGCTCAGTATTGCAGTGGAGGTTAGCACTTAAAAAAAAAAAGGATACATATTTGTCACTTTTATCTCCTACTTTGAATTTTTCTTGACTTTTATGCTAGTTGTAGGCTGTGTCCCCTTAGAGCTGTTCCAGTATAGTTTTGTTTGTTTTTCCTCTTTTTAACAATGATTGGTGTGCCCTAGTAGAAAAGCACATTGAAAATAAATTGCTGCTTTTGTGATTTCAGACCTTTCATATGACCTCTTATTAGGGTATCAGGTCTCAAACCTTTTCTCGCATGCCCCATTTCAGAAGCCAAAAAAAAGTTCACACATTTTTATTTGACTTAAAATAAAGGTGCATATCATCAGTGCAACAGCATCAGCAAATTCTTCTTTGTTTCTTCTTCTTCTTCTTTTGGGTGCTCCCTTTAGGAGTGGATCACCTGCCTCCATCTGATCTTTTCCCTTGCATTCTCTTCTGTCCTCCTTCATTACACCCATGAACCTTCTCTGTGGTCTTCCTCTTTTCTTTGAAGAACCCCATAAGCAGGGTCACCCAATCCTGGATCACCCAGTTTATCTTGCGTACAGAGAACAGGGCCCATATGAGTAAATGGTGTTGTGTTGGCATGGAGGATTCTGCGTCATGACTTTCAAACTGTCTTGTGTGTCTCTGCAGTGGGAGTCAGCTGTCAGATGTGTCTACTGACTATAGACCGGTACGTGTCTGACGTTCTCCACACACATACCTGAAAAACCGCCTGAGGGCTGAAAATGAAATATAGCCCACTAAATCCAGGACAGGAACCACAGGCTGAAACCTCAACCAAGCTGTTTCCACCTGCACATATAAAGCTTTTATCTTCAGTTCTTTCTCAGGCACTTTCAAATCCTTCAGAAATGTCTTTTCACAAAAAAATGTGCCTTTCATCATATAAATTAGTGAAGACTAGCGAAGCAGTTCCTCTCTGATGGTTGTGCTGTTCTGTTTCCTTCCAGCTGTATGTCAAGATGCTGCAGGAGAATGTGGCTCTGAAGGACAAGCTGCAGGAGATGGAGCTGCAGCTCAGCCAAAACAAAGTGGAGCTGGAGAGACTCCGACAGGTTCGGCAGGTTTGCTGATGCCTCTGACCTTTTAACAGTGTGTGTGTGTGTGTGTGTGTGTGTGTGTGTGAGGCATTATTTTAAAAAAAGAGACATGCTCTGTGATCTTTGACATTTATCTGAGTCAGCCATGATAAGCAGAGGCAGCAAACTCAGTCCTAAATGTCACAGTTACGCTTTTCTAAATAAAACCTTTAAAAGCAACCAAGCGTCAGAAGCAACATTATTTTATTTTGCTATCTTGTTAAGAATTGGCGTCGCTGTTTTAAGTGCAGTGGATGTGTTGTTTTCATAATAATTTAGTATTCATTGCAGCTCTTAAACTGAGTGTATTTTTACATTATCATACATCTGTATAAATGGATAAATTGATTATTGTTTCTCTGTGTGGCAGAGTCAAGAGAGCAGCACCGACCGACCAGCCCTGCTGGAGCTGGAGAGATACGTAAGTCTGAGGTTTCACTTCAGGACTTTTATTGTGTAGAAGTTTGTCTTCCTAAAAAGTGTTTATGCACCCTTTTTTTTTTGTTGTTGTTGTTTTAGTCAGAAAAGTCCCTTGAGATTAAAATCTTTTTCAAGCCAGACTTGGCCGAGAATGCACGCCATCACAAGCTGAAAAAAAATTAAATTGAGCATAACAAAAACAGATATGGGGCAATAATAAAGGAAAATAAATCAAACAAGGAGCTACAGGTACATAATACACAGTACAGCTTAGGAATAAGACCTGCGCTCTTTAGTTACAGAATGTTTTAGAAGAGCTTTGAACTTTTCCCAAGTGTTTTCTCAGCACTCCACACACAAGCACAAATGCTGGTAGTCTGCATAGTTTCAAAGCAAACGTATAACTTGAACTTTAGGCTGAGCCCAGATACCCTTCAGAGGAAACTCATTTCTGCCGCTTGTGTCCGCGATCTTATTCTATGGGTGGGAGGGTAGATCAACCAGCCTTCACACTCAGCTCTGTCTGTCAGACCCGAGATTCTTGGACTCTTCCACTTCGGGCAGTAACTCCTCCCCGATCCGTATTGGGCGGTCCAGCTTTTTCTGGCTGAGATCCATGGCCTCAGACTTGGAGGTACTCATTCTCATCCCCGCCGCTTCACGCTCGGCAGCAAACCGCCCCAGTGTGAGCTTCAGGTCACTGCTCAGTGAAACCAGGAGGACCACATCATCCACAAAAGGCAAAGACAACATCCTGAGTTTACGCAGTATGTAAATGAATATATACCAACCCTGGTTTCATATTAGGCTTAATGAATGCCAAGAAACCAGATAATAAAGTACACAGTGATGTGCACTGGACAACAAGTTTAATATAAAGCATAAATAACTGTGATATACAGAGTCTAGACAATGAAGTGTAGAGAAGACCAAATGTATATAAAAAATAAAAAGAAAAAAAAGTCACCATAATCTGAAACATTTAAGAACATAGTCAAGTGTGTTCCTAACTGCTAAGTTAAGGCAGACCATATTTGAGTAAGAAAAAAAAAGCTCAGTCTGGCCTTCAGTGCTCATTGAACTCTAAAAGAGGGTCCTGATACCCAATCAACTGTAGGATGATACTTTTCCATTTCTGTTCCCTCTTAAGATGTGAATACCAACTTTATCTGAGATCTGGGAGCGTG
Source organism: Paratilapia polleni (assembly GCA_015106735.1). Lineage (NCBI taxonomy): Eukaryota > Metazoa > Chordata > Actinopteri > Cichliformes > Cichlidae > Paratilapia > Paratilapia polleni. Next base: position 7,825 of record VUQI01028536.1, on the reverse strand, counting down.
CTCTGGAAAAGATCTTTAAATGTAGGTTTCTAATCATTAACAACCAACTTTAGACCCTGATGAAACAAAGCTTTCATTTCCCATTGAAACTGTGGGGGTTGATGATTTTCTGCATTTACTGCAAATTTGCAAGGTGTGAGCCTGAGAGCACATTCATGGCTCTGCAGGCTCTGCAGTGCATGAAGCCAAAGTTTTCAGGTGGGTTGTTGTCAGAACTTGCAGCAGGTGAAATATTTTTGCTCTGGCAGCCTCAGTCAGTTTGACGTGTCACTCCTTTTTGTTCACAGGAGAAGTTGAAACTCCAGAGGAAAGCAGTGGAACTGGAAGATGAGCTGAAGGTACAGATGTTCGCTTCATTAATGACCCTGATACTAAACCGAAGTAAAAGAGTAATAAAATGTATATGAAACAATAAGCTACTAACAACAAACAGATCTGCTTTAGACCTGCTACACCATCAAAACATACATTACATACACACAAATCAAAACCAAAAGTGTTGAGCTGTGCAGCACACACAGGATTGTTCTGCCTTTGTTTTGCTGAGGTTAAAATTAAACCTGTCTCAAAAATACACTGTGACCTCAGAAGCTGCATTTAAGGCCACTTCTCTCTTGGCTCTTGTTCACTGAAATACCACAGAGGTATGTTACATCAGAGATTTAACTTCAGTATAAGTTAAATCTGTGCAGTGCTGAAATTCTTAAATCTCACCTTTGACAAATACCAGTGAATGAAAAACTGAAATTAATAAAAACGAAAATAAAGCTAAACATTTTTAACAAAATAAATACATAACCTGAAACCAGTAAACCCACTCTGGAAACTGAAACTAAACTGATGTGAAAACAGACATTTTAAACTAATTAAAAATACCAAACTGTAGTAACTGTTCTGAAAGCATCTGCAACCCACCCACCCACCAACCCACCCATGTGTGGTTAGTAATGTAGGCCAGTGAGGCCTGAATTCTTGTAAATTGTTCAGTCGGATGTAAAAGCTGGTGAGACCAGTTTGCGTTGTAGATGTAATGTCAGATAATGCACAGGTTCCTGCAGGATGACGGTAACCCAGTCACCAGTAAAGAATTTCCTACGCTGACCTTGTTTTAAAACAACCTTTTATATAAAAAGATGGATCTGTACCACAGATCAAGCCATATTATTTGTTAGATCATTAAAAAGGTGCCAACAGGTTCAGTTCAGTGATTCCAGCTGAATGTGAGGCCTAGCAGACAGTGATTGGTTACAGCTGCCAGTTGCAGCACACCTGTCGGTCAAAGCAGCCACGCCGCCAACTTTAACCCCTACTGAAATCCAGATGGATGAAATATTTATTTAAAAATTCCCACCGCACAGTTCTGGAAACCTATTCATAAAGACCAAAACAGATTTTTGTAGCAGGCAGTAAACATGATGATTTCTGCTGTAAAGTTGGGTATTTTAACATGGCGGCCTCAAGTGGCCATGCCGTGTCAGCTTCATTTTTCAGCCCAGAGGTCGCCGCTTATATCCACGGAGTCACAGCAAATTCTGCAGAGAGCTTCACAATTACCCTCTGACGTAATTCATTTCACTCTGACCTAAGTGGACCCTCGCACACTGAACTACGACACCGGTATAATGGTTCACCTTTTCCAAGCTCATGTAAACAATCCAGTAACCCAAATGTCCACCCTGATAGATCAATAAGGAAAATTACATGAAAGTAGGAGCGCAATTAAACAGAAAGGTAAAATAAAAGAGCTCAATTTAGGTATCAAAATGGTGTTTATGGTGGTCAGTTTCTGTTTCCTTTCAGTCAGAAAGGTAAAAATCTGTTTATTGGAAGCCACACAGACCTAGTGTCATTCAGCCTGTTTAGTGCTCTAAATCTCTACAACAGAGGTGGAAAGTGTAGCATGCCCCCTAGAGTCATAAAAGACACTTTAATGGGAAATACAGCAGATCAGATTGAAATAAGTCAGAATTCTTCCTTTTTAAGAGTGTAAAAGCTCAAATGATGTTTTGTGACGTGTCTGCAGGTTCTTGGGGACCTCCGAGCCGACAACCAGAGGCTCAAAGATGAGAACGCCGCTCTGATTCGAGTCATTAGCAAACTTTCAAGATGAACCTGGGACAGAAAATATTCACCTACATGGACATAATAAGTATTACAGGATTTATCTCTTTGTCCAGCTCAGATGGCACAAATGAGGAAGAGACGCAGCATCAGACACACACTGCACAGCATTCAACAGTAACTGGAGTAACGTGGGTTTTTTTTCAGGGTTATTGCCTGTGTTTGGGCCTTTATGTTTTGGCAGATCTACTGTAAAACAAGCTGAACTGCACCTCCTGTGGACTGACAGGATGTTCCTGCTCACTCACACTTTTCTTTTTTTTTTTTTTGTTAAGTTTTTATTGTTGTATTTTTTTAACTGGAATATTTTAATGTGCTTCGCTCCGGTGATACTTTGTATTAAGAGACTTAAAGCCATGCACAGTGAGAGCTCACAGTAATGTCTTAGATAGCTTCCTGATGGGGTGAGAGATTTACAAAAGATAAGCCAGTCAGGTGTAGGGGGGCGGTTACTAGAAAAAGACACAAAAATAACTTCAATGTGCCAAAAACCAGCCCCAGGTTTTTTTGCATGTCCTTTGGGGGGAAACCTCCAAATGGTCAGTGTTGTTTCTCAGGATGAGTCTTGGGTCGATGCTTTCTGTTTTTAGCTGGCTGCTGTAAAGATGGACCAAATTCACACGTCTCCCTGCTCCTCCGAATGTATATTAAACGTGTATATTTATGTACAGGGGCCACCTGTCCTGACGCAGTGACGTAAAGTTGTAGTTGCAGCTTCGGCTGCACAGAGGACGGAGAGTTTTGGGTGCTAATCATGGACATCAGGCGCTCAGAGGGACTTTTACAGAAAATGTTTGTTACACAGATATTTCAGGAGGTTGTGGAGAACGCATGCGCTAACTTTACTGTACCTTACTTGTAGTTCTACTTTGCCATTTTTGACTGGATGCTTCTGAAAGCAGCGACCCCTGAGCTAAGTATTCACCCTGTGACGGACGGCTGTTGTTCAACAGAAGGCCAGATGGGTCAGCTTTTGAATGTTTACTTCAATTTTAGAGATAAAAACAACAAAAATGCATGTTATATTTTGATGCCGTGCCTTTCGATATACATTTGTAAGTAATATTTCTATTTTGCTTTGGCAGCGTACACTGTTGAGTATAAAATACAGTACGGGCATAAACCATTAAGCGTCTGTTGTTATTTTTTTGTTTTTCTGTTTATAATGTTACACATGACTTTTTCTCCAAAGTTTAGTAGAAATTAAAGTCCCAAAATATTTTTAATGTAATCAGTCGATCTAGAAGAGCCATTCCACTTCACATTAGTCTTATTCTACAGAAAGGGGCTGCAGTTGGTGGATGCTGTAAAATGATTGATGGTGCTGTGACATTCCTAAGACTCACAAAAAGGTATTTTACAGTAATTCAAACAAGTTAAAAACAAAAAAATACAGACCCTTTCTGTCCAAAACATGGTGTCTGTGTAGGTTCTCAGTCATCCAGGTCATGGTAGTCTGAAGTGCTTCTTTTAGGTTCTAAGATACCTCATCTCTTATCTGAAAGGCTTCTTCAGTTCCTGGACAGGTGGTAGCCTAGGACACCAATCATCAGCCACCTAAAGCACAGTCCTGAGATCCCATCCAAGGTGATTTAAAAGTCATTCACACCTCGACCGGTGTGACCTTAACAGCTCCACTTGTAGGGTGGGGCAGCGAGTCACAAACATGTCCTGGTGTGTCAGGACCACCTCCAAGGTTACAACTCCACTAGAGGTTAAATGCATGGGACTCGCCATCAGCTTTTCAAACTGAAGAAACCTGTCAGATGAGAGGTTGAACATCTTCAAGAAACTAAAAGAAGTCCAGTTACCTTTGGTTCAAGCACTTTAGACGAGAACAAGATGAAAACTGCCAGAAGAACAGTCCCATTTAATCCTCAACTACCTTTCAAGCTCCCATTATTAAACGCAAAGTCCAGAGAGTGGGAGTTCTCACTTACGTTAGTTCTCTGATGTAATTTATAAATGTTGTCTTGTTACCGTTTGTCCACCAGAGAGCGATGTAGAGCTGATCTACAGAGAGCCCGTTCACTTCCTTTGGATGAAATTGTACAGAAAATGTCTGCAGTTCACCCGGAGGTGCAGCAGAGGGTGCTCATGATGAACAGGAGTAAATGAAGCTAAATGGTTGAAATACTTAATGCTTTGAGATTTAAAAAAAAAATAATTGAAATATTGTTTTGCTGAGGTTAAAATTAAACCTGTCTCTATTATATTGAAATAATATCAAATAATATTAATAAACAATATCATAGTTTTTCATACACGGAAGCCAATTTTTCCCATAAAATGCTAAGATTCTGCTAATGTGTGCTGATTGGTCAGTTTGTGGCTTCATTATGCTTTTCCTTATGTGTGTATATGTTATGTTACAATGGTGGATGCTCAGTGTATGTACGAGTAATACCTGTGAGCCAAAAGCTAAAACACTCAGTTTTAGACATTTTTTGCTAATCTTGGCTGTGTATGAAGTTGGTGACAATGGATATCCCTAATATGGTCATGTAGACATACAGAAGCCCCACCCACCTGCTGCTGAAACCTTCTGTCTGTGAGGGCAGGCCAATTAGAACAAAGTTGGCTTAAAGGAGCCAAAGCAGGTTTTTTTCAGATAGATGAACTGAGGGGGCTGCGCCAAGGCCCAGTGTAAGATAAATAAAAAATTTAAAACTGTTAATAAGGCATAAGATATTCTAGCACTCTGACCTAAGTGTCCAGGAATAAGAATTTGGAGCTGGAAATGAGCAGGTCCTCTTTAACATCAGCAGTCAGTTCTGTGTTGATCGGGCTAATGACATTAATCTCCACTGTAATCTAGTCCTATAGTGCTTCACTTAGTCTGAGAAAAGAATAAAAAACCTGCAGACTCTTTGAGTTTTATGTCAGCGCAGTTTATCTAAATGTCATCAGTCATGAACACGTCAGATATACACACCTATGTGGAAATTTGAAGCTCAGCTTTGGTCTCACTGTCCAGATAAAATATTTTATCTGAGGAAATGAACTGGGTTAAAAAAAAGAGTCCATTCAATAGAAACACTGGCGTTTCATTTTCTGCATGAAAAAGACTTTACTCCACACAAGGAAATATTTCTTTTTTTTAGTCCTCAATATTTACAGAAAACCACCCATTATCTGTACTTAACACCACACTTGAACAGGATTTTTTTCCTGCCTTCGGGGCTCACTATCACAGCTGTAAGCATGATCGCTCAGGATAGTGAGTCGGTTACCTTATTTGACAGACATCTCCGTATCTTCCTGTTATTTCGGACTGTTTGATCCACAAAATAGAAGTCTCTAGCACGTCTTTACACACACATCTACTTCCAAGCTGCATGGAGAATAGGGTAAAGCTCCAGCAACACTTGTAGCATAAAGAACAACTTTATTGTGGCCTTTGGCCTTAATCAGGGTCATTGTGATGGCTGAAACATATTAGAGTAAATGAATTCCTAGTTAACAAAGCTGGTTAAAAACATATTTCACTGGAAGGAGGGAGCAGATTTTCATTTGCAGGTGACTACAATCTCTTTGGGGCCAAAAATTCCCCTATGCAGAAAAAACCGTGATTAACATGAACCTTTGCCCTGCAGGAGTTTCACAGTAGGATGGAATTCCATAAGACATTTGACTTTAGGATCGAAACATAAGACAAAAGGCGACACAGACTTTTAGCTTTGGTTTCACACCATTTCCAGGAATATGCTGTATGTTTTATTGTTGTATGCAAACAGCCAGTTTAATTTTGTGCTCCCTTTTCTTTCAATGTGTAATAAAGGCATCAAGTTTAAAATCCACTGACGCAATGAAATGTTGAGTGACTTCTTTAGAATTTATCCTGCTGATATTTGTTCGGACCCCTCTGTCTCTTCACAAAGGTTTGGAGGAATTTCTCTTTGCACAGCTGAATAAAAAGTGTGGGAATTTATCCTCCTCCTGCGAGCCACTTCCAGAAGCCGCCATCCAGGCCCATGCCATCACATGACCACCTAAAGGTTTCACTGAGGGGCTTCTATGAGTCCTGTCACAACCACTTCTTGTCTTTCTGAACATTTTTCACTTCCCATCAATTTGTTAAAGTCAGATTTTGGTGTCATCTGTCCAGGAAACTTTGCTCCTTTCTGGCTCATCTTTGGTTTTCTTTTTTCTTTTTTCTTTTTTTTTATTCCCAACGCTAAAAGCTCCCTGAAAAGCCTTCAGTTGATCCAAAACACCACAGCAAGAGTACTAACAGGGACTACAATAATAGGATCATATTTCTCCCCATTAGCCTATGCAGAATGCAGAATTCAATATAAAATCATTGTTCACACATAAAGTCCTGAATGATTCGAGCTCCATCATATCTTAAAGACCTCATATTATCCTTCAGCTGTCAGGCTGCTCTCCTGTGAAACCAGCTCCCAGTTTGGGTTCAGGAGTCAGACTTCCTCTCTATTGTTAAGGTTAGGCTTCAAAGTTTCCTTTATGATAAAGCTTATAGTTACGGATGGATTAGGTAACCCTGAACCAAGCACTGCTCTTTCACAGATGGCTGCCCCTCCCTGAGCCTGGTTCTGCCAGAGGTTTCTTCCTGTTGAAAGGGAGTTCTTCCTCCCCACGGTCACCAAGTGTTGCTCATAGGGGATTGTCTGATTTTTGGGGTTTTCTCTCTAATATTGTAGGGCGTTTACCTCACAATATAAAGCACTTTGAGGTAACTGTTGCTGTGAAATGGTGCTATACAAATAAACTGAATTGAACTGAATTAAAGTCATTTAACAAGTCAAAAATTGTAAATGTAAATATTTTGAATTTTCTGATATTTTCTCCCTTTTTTTAGTTGATGAAACTGATTATTTTTACAGATTAAGTAACCCTACATAAAATTATGATTTCAGAGTACTTATTTCTAATGTGTTCATCTTCTATAAGCTTCATCAGCACCGGAGCCTCTAGAGTGGCCTTTTGTGGTGAAGTTCCAGGGTTGCATTTGTAAATTATGGATGTTAGCTGATATGCTATGCATCCTCTATCATACTACATCATGCACATACATCATGTGTCAACTTTGTCGTTAAAAGTGGGTAATCACCATAAGACAAGAGTAATGAGTAATTACAGTGTTTAAGTTGAGAAGGTGCAGTTATATCGCTGGTGCCTGCCTGAAGTAATTAATCTTTAAAAGACGATGAAAAACCAAATTAAGGTTTTTCTTGCAGTTCTGCAAAGTATGCTAGGTTTACAGTGAAACCCAGTGCATGTTAATAAGAGCATCACATCTTACAATACAAAACTTTTATGATCTCTTAGGCGCACTTCTACATAAGGCCAAACGCATACATCGCACCGTCAATTAAAATTAGATTTTATATGTAGCACATCTGAAAATCATGTCAGTTACAGTCTAGTTTCCAAATATATACGTGGCTTAAACAAAGGATACTCAACATGCCAAACACACATAGATTTGACACAAATAATCCTGCAACATCATCAATGTCCTGTCTAATTACTGCAGATACTTCTTTGACTTGTTTGGCAAAGACAGTCCTTTACTATTAGCACTATCAGACCAAATGTTATGTATTTTTGCATATTAGGTCGCGGAACACAGGGAGCGGGTGAGACAAATGACCGCTAGTATGGCTAATGATGCGGGCTTTGCATGCTCTAGCCGCTCCGGCGTCCAGCGTGCCCCCTGTGAGACACCATCAGCGAC
>VUQI01028535.1:0-16362 GCA_015106735.1 Paratilapia polleni | reverse complement strand
CACCCCCAACCGGTCACGGCAGATGGCTGCCTCTCCCTGAGCCTGGTTCTGCCGGAGGTTTCTTCCTGTTAAAAAGGAGTTTTTCCTTCCCACTGTTGCCAAGTGCTTGCTCATAGGGGGTCATCTGACTGTTGGAGTTTTCTGTCTAATATTGTAGGGTCTTTACCGTAAAATACAAAGCGCCTTGAGGCGACTATTGTTGTGAATTGGCACTATATAAATAAAATTGAATTGATTTGAGCTGCATTTATGTTAAATGATTGTCTGTGCATTACTTTGAGACTAGTCGTTTTTTTTTTTTTTTGCTGGGTAACGAAATAGTAAAAACATAATTTGTCACAATTCAGCCCACTATACAGTAGGTTTATGTGGTTTTTGTCTCCACAATACAATAGTTTGTCAGTCACACTACATTTAAGCCTACTATTTTTCTCAGTACAGCTTGACAAACAGAACGAAAAGTAATTGCATTTAAATAATTTACACCATGAATACTACGACATTGTTTCTGTGTATTTTATTGTAACTACATAAATAGCTGCTTGAGGTGAGAGCACTGAAAATTTTTATTAGCTATCTGCTGATCTTTGTGTCGCTAAACAGAATCTATTGCCAAAATGCTCGTGACAGTTCGGCTGCTGAAGTGGGGCATCCGTTGAGCATAAAGCTGCCTTCACATTCCTCACTCCATGTGTCATGACCCATACTGACAGTTGTATTCAACGGCAATTATTCACTCCACAGCCAAGTGTATACTCTAAGAATAGAAAATGCTTCAGCTTCTTTTTTGTTCTTAAGTAAGATACTCTGTGTCAGAGTCAATTTGGCAAACATTTGTACTCTTTGCAAGTGTACTTATAATTATGGTTTGTGGAGGCAGGCAATGAAAGTGCTTTCACCAGTAATTTGCTGTCTAGCTGACATAGTTATTAAGTTTGGTCCCGTAAAGTTCATGATTTGATTTTTGCTAAGCCATAGCCTCCACTTGCAGCATTATACCACTGAAGCTCCTTGTCTTATTTGTCCCCTGTCATATTTCCTCTATTAGACATGGGTCCCCTTCTGCTGCTTGATGTCTGTTTGAAAAGAATGAATTCCTGGCAGAAAACACACATGAAACTGTATTTCCATTCATTCTGGATTGGATTTTTATTTTGGTTTCAGTGTGGCCAATTGAATTTCGGACCACCTCTGAAACCGGTGATTGCATTTGAATTTAGATCCAATGCAGTTTTGCTTTACCTGGTTACAGTTTATTTTCCACAGATGTATTATGCGGCTTAGTAGAATGGGGCTCAGATGGGTCAAAAGCACAACTCTTAGTAAAAAAAATTAATAAATAAAGGCATCTTGTGGTCTTTGAAAAAGTGATTGTACCTTTTCAGGATATCTGCATTCTTTGCCCAGGCAACTTTTGCTTTGATGCCATACAAAGCAAAAAAAAAAAAGTCTACTTTATTCATTTACCCTCAGAGCAAGGATGTGTTAGAGAAGTAAGGACATTTTGACTGGTCTTTACTTTCTCACCTCAGTTCAAAGAACCCCTTAAGTGTTAAGACTTGGTTTTAGAGTTAAGATTAGAATTTGGTTTAGGGAAGGGTAGGCTAAGGGTTGGGGTGAGGCACTGAATTGTGATGATAGGGTAAGGGGCTAGGGAATGGATTATATCAATGAATGTCCTCACAAAGATATCCATACAGACTTTTGTGTGTGTGTGTGTGTGTGTGGCAGCTGAGTAAATAGAGTCATGATCAGTGCTTGAGGTTGGTGAATCCTCCTGTGGGATTAGATAAAGGCTAATTGGGGCTAACAAGGGCTAGACACTCATATGTTGTCTTTGTTTTTCCTCTCTTTTCCTCACCACAGTCAACCTGTTAGACTCAAAAGCAAGCCAAGGGGAGTTAGGATGGATTTCCTACCCATCGCATGGGGTGAGTATCTTCTATCTCTATATTTACCCACATCATGCCTGAATATGCTTGCATTTAGGAGACAGCTCCAATAACATGTCAGCTTCAACCACGAAATCAGTTTTTTCAGACTTTTGTGGTTCACACCATGCCATGTTGAAAAAAAAATGACCCAATGAAGATTAACCAACTTTTTTTGGACATTTTGTTCATTTTTCATCTAGCAGGTTAAATGTTGAGTATTCAGAGCTTACTCTCATACTGCTTTTATGTGTGTTTATGTTTCTAAGTCTGTTTATGTTTAAAAAAAATGAAGCATTAAAGGATTTTGAATTGTAAGTACAAAAAACAACAGCATAAGAATTCCAGACTTGAGATTTGTTATTGCTGTGTTAGTGTTGTTCCTACAAGATCAAAAATAATCTTGTTAAAGGACCATCATTGCAGCTGACCAATCACACTGTTGTGATGTCATACCTTTGCAAACTTTTTTTTTCCAGAAAGCCTTTATAGCATTGGTTAACCTTGCAAAAGGGTGTATTTTTAACCCAAACCACGATCTTTTCCTAAACATAATCAAGTAGTTTTGATGATTAAACCTAACCGAGCAAGGTCCCGGTCACACAGGCCTAAAGACCAGTCAGTGACCCCATGACAACCACTGGTCACTGGGGAAAAATGTGTATTCCATGACCGGTTGGTGAGTGGTTGTGGAAGGTTGCTTGCTGTCTCTATTTGAAATTGGTCACAAAAAGGTATACGGTGCTGCACTGAAAACCTTCTTGCAATTGCTTTGGTCGCTAGCAGTTTCTATGGAAGATGCCAACTTGTCTGCTTACACGTGCCAACTACTCACTAAGCAAGTGAAGCGTGTAATGCAAACTGATAATAGAGACTGCCTTCAAAAATAAAAGTTTCTCCTTTTGAAATGTGTTGATTTCAGATAAGGCACAACTTTTACTTTGAAGTTGAAATGTTCACCATTTCCGGATTGCGTTGCACTTCTTCAAGTTTCACTACTGCTCGGTGAGTAGTATTGGCAAGTGTTTACAGACCATTTGGCATCTTCCATGCAAACTATTGCGTCAATCTTGTAGTCACCAAAGCAATCACAAGGATTTTGGCAATTTTTGGTGCAACCAGTTTCATCCAATGACAGCCAGCAGCCTCCAGCAACCACTTGCTTTGTGACTGAGACCTAACCAAGTACTGTGTAAAATTAACCAGACAGTGACTGAAAACTAAAACAAAAACATTAACTTTGACTACAAATATTAACTGAACTTTGACTATCGATTTCTAGTGAAAGTCCTGTGTTTGATCCATCCGTCTACCACAGTCTCAACTCTCTATGGATTTTGTTTCTCTTGGTAATACTTCTTCCACCACAGGGCTAATGGCACTATAGTGTTTTATGGCCTTATTCCCAGAGTAGCACAGCTAGCACATCACAGCAATGTGACTGGTCAGTTGAATTGATGGTCCTGGACCAGCATTAATTTGATGTTGTACAAACAACATCAACATGGCGATATCAAGTAAACTTTTGACTTGTTAATCCATAATATGCACCACTTTATTCTGTCTTCCATTATAATACAGAAACTACTGTAATCTTTTAAAAAAACATTTTTTCAAGTTTGTGAGTGTTATTCATTAATGCATTTGAATTAAACAGGAGCACAAAGAGGAGCTGCATTTTTGCTAGAATTATTATTCTTTTTACAACAACATAATTTCATTGGATGCGAAAAAATATACAGGCTCATCTATCAGTCTCTGCTACTAAAATCCTCCAGTGGGCTCTCGTTCAGTGTTTATTTGTCCAACTAGTTAGACTACTGTGCCTCTGGGCTGGCCCACTGTCTCACACATACAAACACACACACACACACACACACACACACACACACGCACACACTTCCTTCTTTCTCCTTTATTAAGTGTTAGAATTACTCCTTGGCAGTGGCTTAAGGTAATCCAGTCATTTGTTCCATTGAGCTGCCAAACCTTGTTTCTCTCGGCCATATACAGAGCTGGCACCATCAGAACACTCAGTTTTTTCATGAGGTTCAACCACAATGAAAAAATTACCCAAAGGAAAAACTTCAGGTCTTTAAAATCAGTTTAGTCCAAAGACAATTGCAGGCTACACAACAACTGCGTGACCAACTGACAGGCTAGATTGATGTTGTGTTGATTGAAATTATTCACGTGTGAGCAGCTAGGGAAATGCACATTGATATGGGTATTTGATCCAACATTGGACACTGGAATGTGCGACAGAGGTTATGCAGTTTGCGCAGCCATGTCTGTTTTATTTCAAGCTTTTTGCTTTGACCAAGTTCAGATGAAAAGCGTGTGGTTATATAATTCATAAAAATGCTGCAGGAATGTGAGTCAATGTCATTCTTAAATGAGAATAACTCCAGAGAGATAGAGAATGGAGGGGGGGGGTCAAAAAGGAGAGTGATAGAGGTAAAAGGGATGGAGAGAGAGAGATGAGGAGAGGGAGACAGAAGGAGGGAGAGGGAAAGGACAGGAAAGAATGAGAGAGAGAGAGTCAAACACACAGAGAGATATTGCTGATGATCAAGTCCTCAAGGTGAATCATCTGTAATTACTCACGTCATCCACTGACTGCGCTCCGATAAGCAGCGTGCCCTGAGAGACTCCTGCTCACAAATGATTTCTCATAATGTGGCAGTGGCACTGAGCCCTCTCTCCCTCTCTTTCACACACACACACACACACACACACACACACACACACACACACACATACACACACAAACACTCATTCACATTGATGGAGAGGCCGTGGCTATTGGCCTACCGAGACACAACGTGCTCCGGTCAGAACAAATTAAGAGCTTAGCCTCCCCAGGATGTTCACTCCAGAGCCACCGACTGGACTGAGGAGTGTGTGTGTGTCTGTGTGCGTGTGATCCAGATATACAGTTATCTGTCTTGGAAGCCGGCTGATTGCTTAGCAGTGTCCAGGGGGCTTAGCCCATCACTAAAGAGTGTTAAAGATTACATTCTTGCATGCTTTGAAAGCATTCTTCAGCAACAAACCAACACCCCAGACACTGGCTGTGCATACAAAATAGAATTAATGGATAATTACAAAGTGAAGTCCATTCTTCATAGGAAGAAGGAACACTATGTCATTTCTGTTTTTTTTTGGTTTTTTTTGGAACTTTGCATATTAGATTGATTGTTTTTCAAATAAGTAAAGCTGCTGCAGCATTTTGGCATAAAATACTTGCTTTAAGCAACAGCTTAGCTCTAGTTAGATTTTTTTATGATTAAATACCAAGTTTATATACATTTTACATTGTTTATTATCAGTGTGATATGAATTCAATAGAAACTGCTAATCAGCAAAAGGAAAAAAAAGGGGGGGGTAGATTTTTTTCAACTGTACAGTGAAATATCTACCTTGTAATTGTTTTTACATGGCTTCAACACTCTACATTACTGTGTCAGTCTTTAATAAAAGCACAGTAACAATGGTATTGTTGATGATGAAGAAGCTTGACATCTGTAGAAAAAAAAAAGCCAGTGCTCACAGTATGTGAACTTTGCTTATAGTGACTCACACAAAATGTTTAACCAACACACATTCACACCTCACATTCCAGTTCTCAGGTCAGGAATGAGAGGGTGGGGTGACAGGCAAATAATAGCAGGGCTGATTATTTTTTAGGATCAGGCCCACCAGTCAGCCTGCTTTCTCTCTCTCTCTCTCTCTCTCTCTCTCTTTTTGCTGACTGCTCTTTTAACTTCTTTAGTCATCCAAGTGCTTCAAAGCCCCCATGCACTGCTTCCACCTCATCTGCAAAATCAGCCTGACCAGATAAACTGCTCCATAGAAAGAGAGAGAGAGCACTGAAAAAGCCCATCCATAAACAAGTATTAGCATGGTAAAGCAAGGGACCAGAGATGAGGAGGAAGGTGGAGGCATAAAATGAGTTATAGTTACTTTCTTGTTAGTAAAAACAATTGGCACAAACCCTCATGACTGACAGCAAGTTTACAGTACTGCAACATACTTAATGTTGTATGAATTACACTCATTCTTTTACTCATTTGTAAAAGAAGCACAATCAAATTTTGTACCTCATGAAAACATGAGGTTAAAATAACCTCAGTTTTACTAAAATGCATTACTAACAAGTAAACATATATCTTACCAGTGCAATGAATACAATGACATTTTTGACACGAGCATGTCTTAGAAAAAATGGGGAAAAAAGTAAAGAAAAAACATTAAGAACTTTGAGAATTACAGTACTTGCATTCTCTTTCTCAAGTGCTGTTTAAATATAAATGTACGGCGTTTGCGATTCCAGCGTCCCCCTAGCAATTGCTGTCAGTTGGCGTGTCCTTGAACAAAACATAAACAAGGATTAGCCAGGCAAAGCGCGAGGCTGCACGCAAACAAGAGATGGGAGGAAGACGAGGAGGGATAACATACACATTCAGGTTTTCCTTTGGCAAGACAGACTGATGAAATGTCCTCTATCTGATATGCTGCAGTTGTTGTGCCTATAACCCCAATGACCTCTGTGGATCCCAAAATGTAAGCTGGCTCAGCATTTGTTGTGGATGCTCCAGCTTTTTAAATCCACCCTCTCCAGCTGTAGAAAGCTACAGCTGTAAATATAGAAACTATCAACTTTGTTTTTGTTTGGTTTTTTCATTTTTTTCTTTCAGTAATCCAGTGTCCAAAAATCACAAACAGGCCATTTTATCTTATGAGCAAATAAAAAGAATTTATTTTAGAAATAAAAAAACGAAATGTGAAACATTCTTTACTGGTTTTTATTTTCACATCGAGCAACAGTTTTTTCTTCTAAATTAAAGTTAAAAAATGATCAAAAATAAAAAGAATATTTTACATGACTCCCCTTAATTAAATTACATTTTATACAGATTTTAAATTATCTGAACTATAAAATAATGAAATAGTTTTTGTTAAGCTCTTGAAAAGTGGATGATTGAGCTTGTTTTCTAATATTTAACCAGACTTGCTCTTTATGTATCACTACCCTATACTGGTCCATATACTGGCCCATTAACTACCATTGACCTTAGTGTCTTTGAAGTGGATGAACTGGTGTGCTGAGTCTGGGACACAGGGATGTGCCTGTTGCTGTAGGTATGTCTAGAGCAGATCAAGTTACCACACTTCATTTTACTGTCTCTTTAGCTACTTCACCTACAGCACAGATCAGAGAAACCAGGGGCAAGATCACACTGAACTTTGTCCCAGCTGTGACCATCAGGGGTCAGGGTCAAAGGTCACAAGGACTGCTGTAGGGTCAGAGTGTTGTTATATATCAATTAGAGGGCAAGAGGACAGGAGTTACACCCCTGTGGAGAGAAACAAGGGGATAGTTGCTCACTTTAGATCTTTATTTATCCTGGTTGACACACTGTGTGAGTTTCTCAAGTTCTGCCTAATCATCCAAGATTGCAGCTCAAGCAGTCTTGAACTCTGATCATCTGTCTCTGGTTGGCAACCTCCTTTTAGTCACTGTTGAGACTCATGGGTACCATAGTACACCTCCACTGAATCACACAGCTCTCTCAACTAAAGATGGATAATGATGTTAACACATTCTTTATTTTTCCTTACTTCCTCTTACTTCATGTCTGAAGGACAAAGAGCCATAGCTGAGAAAAGTGAAGTGATTCAAGGTTAGATGAGTTAACTCTTATGATGTAATGTTTAGGGACAGTGATGGAGAGACAGTTTTATCCCTCTTATTTACTTTGGCAGAAACTTGCTGAAGTTGAGTCATATTCTCAGGAATATAGCCTACTTAATGCACACATGCACAGGCACATACAGATGTATACTGGATTTGATTTTAAAGCCCTTTCTGTGTTTGTGTTTGGCAAGCTTCTCCCAAAGACAGCTTACAGTAGAATAGGACTGCCATCAGTCACAGTTGCTTTAGATTCAGCCCAGTTTGGAACATATTGGTCGAGTACAAAAAGGAATAAGACATAAAGCCTGTGGCTCACACAGAGATCTGCCTGTCGAGACTAAACAGGATGCACACAAGGCCTGTCTCATTCCCAACTCATCACATACTGAACCGATGCTTGGACAGGGCTCTTTGATGCGTCATTGTAAAGCACACTGTACCCCCACGCCATGATTTTTCAAAATGCAAGATAATCTAACAAAACACTAGTATTCCCTCAACATCTGAAATATAAGCCGTGGGATGTCTAGTGTAGTCATTTTCACTAGAACTGTCACTGTGGCAAAAAATTAAATGGATTAGGTGATTGTTTGTGGATGGTAGAAATTGAAGAATTGGTGTATTTCAATCTACAGCATGAACTTTTCTAAGTTTAACCAAATAGTTGTGAAACCAAAACTTGATCAAACAGCAACTGAAAATAAAAGGAAAAATGTCTGTGTTCAAAAATAGAGTTTAGGTTTTTCACAGGAAGGTTCAGCTCATCTATTTCCTAATATGGTCTTTTGTAGAGCACAGCTTTGCACACTACAAAAATGTTAATACCACACACAGTGCATCAAAATGTGACAATAAGGGGTCCCGACCAAGCAACAGTACTTGTTCATACAATTATTGGAAAACAAACTTTTCCTATGCTTTAATATTGAATGATATGCACATGTCCATATAACCTTTTTACACTGTTATGGAAATGATATGCTATATTGTACTCTTATATGGTTCTATGCACATTTTTTAACTTTTTTGTTCTTAGCACCTTCACTAGCACAAGTCGCCCATTTTCATGTATTTTTAGACAGAATGCAAACATCTTAATTTTCTTTTTGAAGCAGGTGATGCTTCTGCAGTGATGACTTATATCTGCATAAAAAAAGCTGAATTACTGGTTGTCCTCTCCTGGCAGAAACACACTGCTTAACTATGACAGAGAGCGCACACACATACGTGTATATAAAGCAGAAGCATAGTATGATATAGTCTATTATTTTATAAAATTTAATGTCAACAAAATCATTAATCACACCGGCAGTTCTTGCCTTCACTTTTCTTTTTGTTATGTCAAAGTCTGTCAGCATAGCTTTTTTGCATGTCATCACATCATTTTTATACTTCTGTTTAAAGTCAGGCTCTTACGCCTTTGAGTAAAGCAAGGTAAAATGTTAAGTTTAGCTTTACCTCTCTGTATTTAGCCCCACTCATTTCTGCTGACATTTTCCTGTTATTGCTAGACCTTTAAAGAGCTAGCACTACACTCTGATGAATGACTTGATACCAAAGAACGCATGACGAGGGAGACTAAACACCAATGGAGTCTCACCCCTCAGTTTTCATTTCACTTTATCTCCTGCTTTCTCCCTTTTCTTCTTTTTTTTTAGCTCTTTCCTTTATTTCCTCTTGTTTTCTCTCCCTGTCCTCCTCATTCTCTCGCTCTCTCGGGTGTTTCATTAACTTTACTTTGAGATGAAAAGCAAGTGGCTATCCTTCAGCCTGAGAGCTCCTTGAACATCAGACATTCGTACATATGCTTTACACCCACATACCCCCACACGCAGGCAGACAAAAACATGTAATAGAGAACCAACTCTTTCTTAGCTCGTCATTAATTTCTGAGTTCAGCTGAAGGCACCTGCTGTGTTTGCCTGCTATGAGACTTTAAACACTTCACATGAGCTTTATGTGAGTGTGTGTGTGGGTTTATGTTTCCATTAATGCTTGCGTGTGAAAGGAGCAATAATTTAGTTTCCAGTTACCAAGAAATTCTTTCTCTGTATATCTCTCTGTCTCTGAAGAAAGTGCTGCTCATTTAGGCACATACCCATTCTGAATTTCACCATGAGAAAATATACACAAAAGCATCCATTTACGCATTTACGCCCATTTGTTCTAATGACTGCCATTTCAACCACTATGAGCCCGCTATTTCAGGTGTTTGTCCATTCATCATCACTCCGATTCAGTGTTGATTTGCCGGGACAGCAAAGCCAAAGCACATGATCAATGAGTCTACCCGCTGTGTTGAATTCAAAAGGAATGACCCCGCTTTCTTTTTCTCCTCTCCTCTCTCTTTGCTTTCTCCCAGTGGAGGGAAAATGTAAGATAGACACAAACGTTCCTGGTATACACTCTCATCTGTCTATACGTCGTAGCTCCTTTTGTTTCATAGTGGATTCAGCACGTTTCCTTTAGTAGAAGTAGTACTGTGATGCAAATAACCAAGACTGCAGCTTGAAAGTCCTCACTTTTAGAGAAAAACATTTTAGTATAAGGGTGGAAAAAAAAAACACTATGAGATTGTGTTAATATTTAACATTAATTAAGCAGCTTCACACAAATTTAAAAAAGATTGAGATGGGAAATCACACTTTATGGTTTTTCTCAAAGATATTTTCACAGCATCCTAATCTAGAAAATTTGGTTAAGCCAGCAAGTTTGCTCTTAATTAATTTGAGCAATTTACAAGAGATCTGGTAGTGTGATTTTTCACCCTTAAGTGTTTATTAGATGCTTAGTATTCAGCAAGAGTGTTTCTGGATCTAAATAATTCATCCCTAAATGCTTACAGGGTGGAGATAACTTTATTTTTTTCCTCTGCTATCTTCCCCTCCTTTCCTCTTATTTTCCCTTCTCTGACTGCAAAATCCCACTTTCCTTTTTCTCTGTCTTTTTCTCTGTCTTTCTCTGACTTACCCCCAATCTCTTTGCTCCTTATGCCTCTCTTTTGACCCCAAACACCCCAATCCCCTTTCCTTTCCTTTTAATGAAATATCTTTTCACTTTATCCCTTTCATGACTTTTTTAAATTCTATCTTTCCTTAACTATTCTTCTTCTACCTTTTCTTCCTTTGCATCCATACCTTATCACTCTCAATCTTAAATCTACCCCTCCCCCCTTTTTCTGTATTTGGTTCTGTGCTTCTCTTGTCTATTCCTCTTTCTTGTCTTCCTCTGTTTCTCCCTTCGACCTTTCCTTGTCTCTATTTTTTCCAGTGGGAGGAGATCAGTGGGGTGGATGAGCACTACACTCCCATCAGGACTTTCCAGGTCTGCAATGTGATGGAGTACAGCCAGAACAACTGGCTTCGGACCAACTGGATCTCTCGCCAGTCTGCTCAGAAGATCTATGTGGAGCTGAAGTTCACACTGAGGGACTGCAACTCCATCCCGTTGGTCCTTGGGACCTGCAAGGAGACATTCAACCTCCTTTACCTGGAGGCAGATGATGACCAGGGCAGCCACTTCCAAGAGCATCAGTTCTCCAAGATTGATACCATCGCTGCTGATGAGAGTTTTACCCAAACAGACCTTGGAGATCGCATTCTCAAACTCAATACTGAGGTACGCGAGGTGGGTCCCATGACCAAGAAGGGTTTCTACCTCGCGTTCCAGGACGTGGGCGCCTGTGTAGCTTTAGTGTCAGTGAGGGTTTACTTTAAGAAGTGCCCATACACTGTGAGGAATCTTGCCTCCTTCCCTGATACAGTGCCCATGGACTCCCAGTCACTGGTGGAGGTCAAAGGCTCATGCGTCAATCACTCCAAAGAGGAGGAGCCTCCTCGAATGTACTGTAGCACAGAAGGGGAGTGGCTTGTGCCTATTGGGAAGTGTCTGTGTAACCCAGGATACGAGGAGAGGAGCAGCACCTGCCAAAGTAAGACACGTGTTCTTTCTGTCAAGTACTTATCTCTCAACAGTAAACTCACACGTGTTGTCATCTGCTGATTCTGCACGTCATCTGCTTTTCTTTGTATGTATGCATGTGTCATGTCTCTTCTACACGTATCCCATTTTTGACCCTGTGGCCTAATGAAAACAAATATTTTTTTAAAGCTGCAAAAGTAAACATTTTGATATAAGGACTCTCACACTTCATATCTGTCAGTCCAGAAGCATTCTTTGTGTGCATGTGTGTATGTTTGTGTGCGTATGCGTTCTTTATGTGAGCTCTTCAAACGAACCCAAAATTCCCAGGGTGCTGCTGGATTGGTTGGTAGTTATACGTGCATATTTCCATGCATGCGAGTGATGTGTTGACCAGGTCCAGGGTGCAGCATATAGGGGTTCAACAGTAATCTTCTCTGTGACACATCATTAGCTATGGGAAGATCTTAACCAGAGTAGAAAAGATGGGACTGATAACATAGAAGAAAGGAGTGGGCTGGAGTGGATGGTGAATAATGGGATAGCTGTGGTTGTGGCTGTGGGTGTTGGTGAAGGTAGGAGTGGGTAGTCATTTGATGTGGCTTCAGAAGTATGCATATCTGCATGCCTAAAATTGCCTTTCATATTCTGACCACCACGGCCGGTCTTCTGTACTATCATCACACATGTTATACAGGGGACTGTTTTTTGTTGCTGCTAGGTGGTTATTAAAGTAAAGATGTCAGAATGATTGCAATCCCTAAATGATATTTTGGCTGCTGGAGCTAAGGAGCTGTGCCTGGCCAATGGAGTGACACATTGCTCTGCAACACATCTACACATGAGGGTTTAACATATTGTAGACAATATGTAATTTCCCTCTGACTGTTGTTGTTCCTTCTCACATCATTTTGTCTAAACAGCTCTGTCAAAAAAAGTAAAGTATCCCTTTTGGGATAAAAGGGTTTAATGTCAAAACTGAAAACAGCTTAGTCTGTTTAAAATTCATGGTGTGATGCATCATAAACTTTCCAAACATATATATTTGGATCTGAGTTTTAAATATTGTAGACATGTACACAAATACGACATAATTACACCACTTATACAAAATTAAATTTCCCGTGTTTTGCTTCTGTGGCTGCTGTAACAGCTTTCATCAATTACAGTTACCCTACTTCATCAGTGTTTCCATGCAAAAGAAGAAAAAAAATGCAGAAAGTGGTGTGAACAATACAATGCAGATGTGTTCATTGGATTTTACATTTAAATATGACAATGCATATATGTTACATTAAATGACAGCATATAGATAGTTCATGATTTTGTTTGTGTATGTTTTCTTTGATCATACAAAATATAAAAATGGTCACAGAGGCAAATAAGACCAAAGTTTGCTGAAGGTGGCTGAGTTCCATGATGTTCTATATGTGTTCCTCTTTACTTATTTTGTAGGGTAGGGTCTTTACCCTAAAATATAAAGCGCCTTGAGGCGACTGTTGTTGTGATTTGGCGCTGTACAAATAAAATTGAATTGAATTGAATTGAATTATTTTCAGTGAGATCTTCTCTGCTTAAGAAGCCAGACACAGCATCCATTTGAAAGCAGCCACCTCTGCACTGCAGCTGTCCCAGAATGACTTTAAAGTTAAAACGGTGTTGAAGTTTCAAAAAAGAAAATCGGTCTTTAGCATTCTAG
Organism: Paratilapia polleni; assembly: GCA_015106735.1. Classification (NCBI taxonomy): domain Eukaryota; kingdom Metazoa; phylum Chordata; class Actinopteri; order Cichliformes; family Cichlidae; genus Paratilapia; species Paratilapia polleni. Next base: position 3,110 of record VUQI01028535.1, on the reverse strand, counting down.
GTTATTATAGCAGGTCCCAAATGGTCCCTTGTTCATCAGTTCTCTCTTTTCCAGAGCCATGCCCTGTGTTAATTAAAGATCAAAGACAGTCTCCCAGGTCAAGCCCCTGCTGTCAGGGCCAGGGGAAGTGCATTTTTCTGTTGCTGTTGACTCCAGACTAACCTGTCTCATTGTCCAGATACGAGGGGAACCTTTTTCCACACTTACTGGACTTGTCAGGTTTAGAAGATATTCTGTAAATGTGCTAATTATAAACAGAATTTGGGGCAGTGTTATCTACTTCTGAACCCTTTTGTCCCCTGAAAAAAGGTGATGAATGTCTTCAGAGTGATTAGAATTGCTCTTAAGTGTCATTTTGCACTGCGTTTTGTTTTTGTTTTTCAAGTGTTATTTATAAATTAAAAGGAAGAGTATACTATTTTGTTTATGTTTAATAGAATACATTTGTATTGTGCTTGCTTGTCTTTCTGCTTTTTTCTCTAAATTTAAAAGAGCAGAATATGCGATTGCAAGAATGGGACATTATGCAGACAAATGGCAGACCCCTGTCCCCCTCCTGTCCCCCCTCCTTTCACTTCCTGCCTCTGTGAATTGTGTGAATGTTTAGATGTATTTGACAATCTCTTATTAGTTTCAGAGTGGTCTAATGGACTCTAATAAGGTCTTATGTTACCATGGAGTGGGACAGCTGCACCAACAGGCCCTCACAATCCCTGCGTACAGCCTTTGGGGGCCCCATCGTGCAGCTTGCTCTCCAGGCCCTCTGTGTTAACAGATAGATGGCTGAATGGGGTTAGGTCACCATACAAACAGAAGATAGCAAAAAAAAGAAAAAAGCAACAACCCATATTTACAGTGCTACAGCCAAATAAAAAAGATGCACGTGTGGCCCCAAAACTTTTCTGGGAAAGCTCTTTGGTTTATTGTGAAATGGGCTGGAGATGTAAATAGCACTGTACGTTGTATAGAGATATTTTAATGAATTGAATTAAAGTCAAATAAAACCCTTCTGTTGGTAAACTCTTTAGGGGGACCCTTGTGTCCTGGGAAATAGTTCTTCACATTGCTGTTTGACAAAAATAAACAAGTATGTTATTAAGATGCTAAAAACACAGACAAACATTCCAGTGATCAAACATACATGGCATCTAGCAGCAATAATAAGTTGGATTTAATGACAAAAATGCTTGGACTGAGTATTGTTGACTTTGGCTGTGAAGATGAAGCACCTTTACTGAATATTTTATGCTTTGTTTTCTTTGACAAGATGCCTTGATGCAGCTTCTCCTTACCTCCCTCTCTGCTCTATGAGTGTGTCTGTCTCTTTTTGAGAGAGAGGAAGAAGAAGAGTAAGAGAGCAGTTGCCTTTGTTTATACAGACTCCAAAGTGTGTTTAAGGGCTTTAATAGAGTAGACTCTAGCATTAAACTGTCATTATCTTTCTGGACTGTGTATGTGTGTATGTGTGTGTGTGTGTTTGCGTCTATAGCCAGCAATGTTTGTGAATGCAAGGATGTTGTTTCAGTGGCGCCCTCAAAAGAAACACATGAATTCTGTCTGGCTTAGGCAAAGGGATGTTGTGTGTGAGCTGCAGTTATGCGAGCGTGTGTTTACTGTTTTGTGTGTGTGTGAGACCCAGACTGTGTGTGTCAATACCAATTTTACAATCTGCAGTATATATTCCCGTGAATATATGTCTGTGGTTTTAATCCATATCCCTTTTTTGTCAAGTAGAAACTCTCTGAGTAGATAAGATTAAGATTTTAATACAGGACAATGTGAATGGACGTGTCAGTCATCGTCTGGATTACTGTATGTTTTGTGAGCAGCCTTCAGCCTTTCCACAGAGAATGTGAGGCCAGATCTAATCTCGCTAAGTCAGTCTTTCATCTGTCATTAGAACAGACTGGAGCAGGTGAACTAACTCCTATCTACCATCAGTGTGAAATTCCTGCAACCCTAATTTGATCCTAAAACAGCAAACGCAAGGCTGTTTGTCAAATGTGTTCGTGTGTGTGTGTGTGTGTGTGTGTGTTGCAAATGCAAGCAGCTGTTCAGTTATGCATCGAGGAGAGACCTAAGTTTACATTCTTGCTGGATTTATCAAGACACACAATCCTGAAACCTTCCAGTAACGTAAAACGTATTACAATTACACATAACTATAGTATACACAGACAAAGTGACACACATAAGCCTCAGTTGTTACTTGCCTGGATTGTTTACCATATATTTTCACCATAAGTGGAGGAAGAAGAGCTGTTTTAAAAGGAAAATTCTTATTTTAAAATCATTTGCATTTGACTGACTGGACCAATCACCAAATAAAAGTTAATTTCACATTTTGTTTCCTTCCTTTCTTCCTTCCTTTCTCTCCACTCATCCCAGTGCCTGATAGACTTGGCTGCTGGATCAAAGTGTGCTGTCCATCTCATGCCGAATGTTTTATATCACTCTCCACTCTTTCGCTTAAGTGATTTAGCTGCTGCCCTCATGCACAGAATTGCGTGGCTTTCAAGCAGACATTCTGGACTCACATTATACATCTTTCACTGACACTGTCACGCAAACCTTGAGCAACTACTCGACCAGAGAAATACTGAAGCTTAGCCCGAAAAATATTCAACATCGAAACTTAGCACAAAAAGTAAGCAAGTACTCTTGTTTGGTGTTGTTTATTCGATTGGATGATTGAAGCCTGAAGAAACAAGACATATTGGCAATTCAACAATTTATTCTTTGTATATTTTTAACAAACAGGGGCCTCAGTAGCATGTGGAATAACCATACACAGCCAGAACAGCCTGGCACCTCCTCTTCATGCTGATCACCAGCTTGAAGTTGCCCTATGGCACGGGCCCTATCCAGATCAGTCAAACGTGGCATGCTTGGAGCAGACACCAACTGACCGCTATAGCAGGGTCCATGCTCACAGGTGCTGACAATCAGGCACCAATCAGGCACTAAGTATATATAAGTATGTATATGTATTGTGCTAAGTATATATTTGTTCTACACTGGGGTACAAGGTAGCTGTGACATGAGAGCAACTTCCTGACTCAGATGACAAAATGTGGTCAGGATGGTTAATAATGTTTTTTGCCTTCTTT